>JAYMTP010002803.1:0-18625 GCA_036897365.1 Geranium brycei
TTTTCATCCCTAGTTTCATTATAGTTAGGGGTAACAAAGTGTTATTAACCCTAACTAATATTACATGAATGAAGTTAAATGTGTGATTCAAATATACGTAACTATGGTCATCAATAAATCATAAACGATTAAATTGGAGTATTTTAAACAGTATATATTTTAGTAAATAATGGGCTATACATTTACGAAAGACAATATTCTTGACACAATCATATAAGACTAACAAATATTTGGCGCCCAGATAGAATCAAACTGCATTTATATGTGATTTAGGAGACCCGTCATTTGAGTATAACTTGAATACAGAAAAAAGAGGGAAGAAACAGCAGAAACGTTGCTTGCTTGAGAAAGGAATGTAATGCTTATCGTAACCTTATACAAACTAAACCAATTACCGAAAGTATTTCAATTGACAAAAAATATGAAGAATTCAAGAAAACAGGACACAAAACATTTCACATATAAGTTCAACAATGAAACTAGATAGCTTAACTAACATAATAGACAATGTAAATCTGTCTTGAACAACTAAAATTTGAAAGCAGAGAGCAACAAGAAAGTCCATGACATGATTAAGATCACCGGTACCGACGGAGGGAGAGAGTGTTGTTCCTCTTCCAGGTAGCCCTTCTTGAAGGTCGTGCTTTGTGGTTCAGATGCCCCTTTCCACGCAAACCTCTGTACTTCTTTCCAGCAGAAGTGAGACCTCGGAGCTCCCTGTGCTTGTGGACCGGGTTGCAGATCCAGTTGATCCTTGGGTCATTGCGGATTGCATTATGAGCAGCATCCACCAGGATCACCTCAAAATATTTGTAGGTTGAATCCTACATTGGATGCCAAATATTTTGAGAACCAAAATGAATAACAGAAATGCACAGTACACAAAGGAGTCATGGTAAATGTAAAACAATAGAGATGCAGTAATATTAGTTACAGACAGAAACCTTGAAATTTAATAAATATGCAATAATACTTTTCCTACCTGTGATGCATTATCATTGGCTCCGATACAGAAACAAAAGACTAATGACATTGTAGACCACCATAAACAACCATTAGAAAGAGATTACTTACGACAAGCACGTGCACGGGTAAGCATGCTTTAACAAAAAGGATTCATGATATATAATACATCTTTGGACAAAAAATATGGTAAAGAGATAGTATAAAACTTTTAAGATAGATCGCCAGTAGAAGATAACATAAAATGTATACATACCTCATTAATCCAGTAAGAGTTGAGAACCTTGAGGCCGCCCAATTTCCTACCAGCACGTTCCTCTGCAACAGAACGCTTGCTGCGCTGGAACTTCAGTTGAGTGACTCCCTGGTTTGTAGGCTTACCATACACAATACCCTTGGGAACTGGCCTCTTCCTTCCACCACGTCTTACACGCACACGGTACACCACATAACCCTGCAAAGAGCAATTTTGTAGTCACTGACAAATATATACGCATATAGTATATAATTATATAAATGGAACTTGTGATCATATATAAAATTTAAATATCCAGGGAGATTCACAATTTACTGACCTGCTTGGCCTTGTAGCCCATGCGACGTGCCTTGTCAGGGCGAGTTGGGCGTGTGACTCTCACAATGGAAGGGAGTTGACGATACTCCCAGCATCTTACCCGCTGCAAAAAGCGCATGACATCAGACTGCTTCTTGCCCCACAGCTCCGACACATACTTATAAGCACCTGAAAGAACACCAACAACAAGATCAATACTCACACATATCACCAATCACGCAAGCCCGAGCCAAGGGCCATAGAATTTATAGCAGAATTTAATTAACAAACCAGTTCATAACTCATTAGCTTCTAAGCACAACCTAGTTCTGATTTCTTACAAAATAAAAGTAGAATAATGCACAAACCTTTACAATAGAGTTCCAAAATCATAATGGTCTATCACATATGTGAGGTTGAACAAGGGAACATATACAATAGATGAATAACAAGACCAATACATGTTAACTAAAGTAAGCAACTCTGTTAGAAGAAACTAGGCAAAACTTAACAACATGACTCAACCATGTAGCTTACAAACTCATAAACGAACAAAATCATGAAGCAACAGATGCAATGCTCATTCATTTTAAGTAATGAAATGGACACACCTTACAAAATAAAATAAAAATCTACTTAGGTGAACCAATACTCGAAATGAATAAACAGAAACAAATATACATACAACTCAAAATCCAAATCTAAGATGCGGTCTTCCATTTTGCTTCTACTTTCCCAGTAACCAAACAAATGGGCATAAAAAACGAAATTGAGAAACCTAATAATTAACCAGTGATAACATTTGAATCAGAGAACGGCACCGTAAATAACAAATCAATCTCAACAATAGCTTATTCAATCAGAAACATTGATCAAATACAAATCGACACAAGTTCATCAACCATATTGAAGAACAATGATGTAATAGCATTTTGTGGAATATCGAAGACGAAAACGTACCCATTGTTGGCTGATCTAGAGCTCCCAGGAACTGAAGAGTTTTCGGCTGGAGATGATTTATTTGATTGGTATCGATTAGGGTTTTAGGGATGGTGGATGTGAATAGACCAATTTATCCCTTACACAGACTGAAGAAATGACCATTGGGTTGGGTTGGGCCATATGGGCTCAAATAAAAATCCTGGACTTGATTTGCTTGAGCCATGTTGCTTCTAGGCCCAGTTTGACTCTCTTTTTTCTTCTTATGAAAAAGAAAAAAAATCAAAGACACCAGAAAGATCAACAAATTAAGATGTACAGTGAAATTAAATCCCATTTTGGCCCGAGAACCACTACTGAGAACCAAGTCGATCCTTAGTTACAAAATATAAAATGTGGATAATGATTATGTTTTAATTAAAACTTAAGAACTGCCCGTAGGCATGAGCGGATATAAGCGAACCATAAAAAATATATGATTTCGATTATAATTCCTCACACACACGTTTTGCACATAAATACATGTAACATTTTTTTATCTTATCAGCTAACTTAAAATTCATACTTTTCTACCATTCATAAGCAAGTAGGCGACTTCATCTCTGAACAGCTCATACGATAAGAAATCGACAGGGAGAAGGCAAATTTTTAGAAGCTCGAGAGACTATTATGTTAGTATAGTAACGTGCAAAACATGAACCTTTGGTGAGTTAACAAGATATTACAAAATGTTACATGTACTTATATACAACACTTATTTGATTATGTGAATTTGCTTAATTATCCCTTATTTTAATCCAAGATATTATCATAAATAAAAATCAAGATAAATGTAATGAGTCGAAAATGTTATGTGAACATTTTCTTAACCCTATCATAGTCTTAAGTGAAAATAAGCTTACACACTCCTAAAAATCTTCTCTTTCATATTAAATACCATCTTTTTATAGACTTCGTTAAGTCCAACATCTCCTAATCTCCTTTAATCAATATGACTGGAATTCTTTGGTTACTATAACTAACTTTCGTGTCTATTGAACAAGTTAAGCTCACTCTAAATCTTATTTTGGACCTACATTGATCTTCTTCGTTACTCTTTAAAAGACATGTTTTATCCACGTGATGTTAAGCTAAAATTGGTGCACAGGATCATATAATTAATTCGATCACGTGTATAGTTTTGGGTGGACATATCAATAAAAGAGAAAAAAAAGGGCTAAAGTTTTCATTTGCAACCCATATTATCTAAAGGGATAATTACATTTTATTGTACATGTTATGACGTGTTTTACAATTTACTACACCTATAATAAAATGTTTATTTCAGCTTAGTTAATTAAAATTTTTTTATACTTTTCTCTAACACTGTTAAATTTTGGAGGAAAGTTTTAGTTTTTTTAAAAGAAATTGCCCCTATGTTATCTTCTCCATCCAAGCCCAACCACCATTGGAATTCATGCTTACAGAAATGTCAAAGTTTGTGAACTTTTTCAAAAGAAATCTAAAATTATGAAACTGTACGAGAATGATGAATTATACCACCTAAATAATATCACAAATACAAATTTATCTAAAAACAACCATCAATTCTCACCTGCAAAATCACAAACAGTACCAAAATTCAGCTTTTCGACACGAGAACATTTAGCTCCATGAATCAATTTTTCAAACATTAGCTAAACAACACCAAAATTCAGCTTCATATAATTTACATATCTAAATCACAAGATGTGAGCTAATAGCTTCACAAATTTCTCATCCAAATCGGATTCATGTAAGATACAACTTTAAATCAAACAAGAACGCAAAATTAGGGTCTGAAACATCTAATTAACCCCATCACAAGAAAAGGAACGACGGATATCCACCTCTAGACGAATCAACATCGATGGTCCCTATATCTAAATAGTAGTCGATGGTCGCGGCTAGAGAAAGTTTAGGTTGCCAAGTAGATGATCTGGCTGCTAATTTGAAGCATCCTCATTGCCAATATTGTGCATCTTCTTAGAATCATTATTTTTAGAGCTATGGTTTCAATTGATGCAATCTCTAGATTCACAGTGACAATCGGAAGTCGGATCGGCGAAGATGAAAAACCATAAAGTAGATACATTAACTACCTAATTTATCAGGGAGAAATTAGGGTAAATAGGTTTCCGAAATCTACGAGCCTCGCAAGAAATCGCGCATTTGGCTCACTCCCATAGCCAAATTGCTCCCACGGCCCACTTCCCTGGTGGCGAGTGACATGCTGACGGGCAAAAAGTCGACGACAGAAACGTGTCGCGCCTTTTTGCTCACCCAGCAGTGTACCGGTCTCAAGTTATATAGGGTAATAAAATTAAAAGTTAAATATCGAACCCAAAGTACAACGATGACTTTAATCACTAAAAAGACAACAATAGTACGGTATGTAAAGTTAACGAACGAGGGTAGGCAAATAAATCGGAGACGACGATTCAGTGCTATGACTTCATACAACGGTTTCAAGACAAAGTGAACGTATAATCATGCATAGCAACGAAGTTCTTAAACTCAGGGCGATAATGAGAATTTCGTAAACACCTTAAACTCCCTCTTGGATAATAAAATGTCTTATATCAATTTAAGACAACCAAAATATCTCTAGTCATGATTTAACTAAATTGAAAAACATTAAAATCTAAGAATTCTTCTAACTTTCAGTTTTGAGAACCTATATTTGTTGTAATTTTATAAATTTCACTATCTTTAGAAAGAATTTTAAAATCAACCTTTACCAAACAATTTCTTTACGAGTTTTGTTCCACGACTAAACAAATAAACAAGATCGTACATTAGACAATTAAGGAGACGTAGCATTAAGTAAAGAATGAATAAAGACACCTTGCTTGATGTTATATGCACATTCACAATTAATAAATCCATACGCTATCATAATCAGCCATGCCATAAACTTGACAGTTTTAGTTATGCATCACAACAAGATATAACAATGAATTCATGCTAAATAAATCATACACCAATATAAGAAGAGAGAGAAGACAAACCCTGGATCGAAAATTCTCAGCGCACCTCTCACAATAAAAATATCGTAAATTGTATTTAGGTGAGAAATGTGTCAAGTCAATTGTAGTTGTGTGAGATTATCTCTAATTTTTATTTTTATTTTCGTTTGCCTTCAAGTAAGTATCCACTACAATTCAAACTTCTTATCTTTTCTCACGACATATGATGTTCACTTAAAAATTAGGTCACTCCTTGCAGGTATAAACCCTTGTTCAACTTAGATATATAACAAAATATTCTAGGTCTAAGAAAAATGTGGCGGGCATCGGACCCCAATTTTCTGCACAACGTGGCGGGCTTCGGCCCTTAAATTTTTTGCACAACTCATTTTATCAACATCACCATTGCAAGTGACCATTTTTATGTTTAATTTATCATTCATCTTTTGTCCATTCAGAGCTAGTGATGTACCGTTGGAAAGATCTCACTTCCCAAAATATGTAAATGTATCTTATATTTTTTAAATCGAGTCTAAGCGTTCTGAAATCATAACTCAAGTTGACACAATCACAATTTAACCCATTTTTGTCCAACAATCCCCTACATGAATGAAATTGAACGTGTAAGAATTTGGATGTGGTGATCACTCTCTATAGTCGATATCTGCAAAGGATAGGTAGTGCACGCCAGGGCCGGCTCCAGGGAAAGGCAGCCAAAGCAATTGCCTTGGGCCCACTCCTAAAATAAGCCTAACATATTTATAGAAGAGACCCACTTTTTGAAAAATAAAGGCTCAATTCAAAATAAGTTTATTTCTTTCTTAATAAAGGCATAATTCTTGCTTTAGGTTTCAACTTTTGTTAAGCCGGGCCTGGTGCATGCATGTTGGGGTTGTTATGTTAACTTCGGGAGCCGCCGACAAATGCAATTGACACATAAGTTGCACTGGAAGTAGCTTTCAAGTCGACGGCCTCCGTACCATGGCATAACAAACAAATTTTTTGTCGATAAATTTTCCATTTCATTCTATTCTATTATGTTATATTATTTCTTACAACTTATGTTCAATATCTTCGAATACATTATTATCTTTATTTGAAATACATTAAATCAACTACATTATTATCTTTATTTGAACTACAATTTTGAATATATCATAAGAGGTGGTTGCTTGTAACCTAATATGTTTCATATTTGAAGGAAAGTTGTTTTGTATTTTGTTTTTTAAAATGTGTTCAAACATAAAGTGTGATGTTGAAAAATAAGGTTAGTTTGACTATTGAGTAATTTCTATTAAAAATGTAAATCAGAATATAGAGGCTGAAAATCAAAATATTAACAAATTTCACCAAAACCAATGTAATTCTCATTTTTTCTCTAAATTTTCTATATACGAAAGTAGCTTTCAACACAAAGTAATGTATATTAATTGAGTAGATGATAAAAGGTTAACGGTACGTTCTTTCACCGGCGTAGTGGACAATGTTGGGACCCTAAGTGCCAATATGTTCGTTATCATAGATTTGACACTTCATTTTCTTATATTTATGATGAATAAATTCTTAAAATGTGACATGTTATTGTATTTGGTTGTCTATTTTCCTTGCCGATCTATTTATGTTATTTTTCTACCTCTATACTTTTGTTTTTTATTATTTATTTGGATGGGACCAATAAGTCTTCTTTTGGGCGTAAATAACAAACAAATGTAAGTCAATCCTGGGTTGTTTGGCCAAAATCTACATGTGTTCTTTTTACAAAAGTTATTCTTTTTGATCTTAAATGATTAACAAACTGACTAATTGAAAACCACTTCTCCATAAACTATCAAAATTGAATTTTTTAACACCAAAGCATGATAAGTTAAGCGGCTTTAAAAAAGACACAACTTTCAGTTTATGATGGATATCATTCCCTTTAAGTCACTACCATCATTTGAATAAGCGTCTCTAGACAATTAATAGATTTCGTTATTTTCATATTGTTTTACTAAACACAAAGACACATGATTGAGTTGAAAAACATATTGCGACAAAGATGATTGAGAGACACAGAAGATGACATGAATTCAAAGTTTTGAAATGTTACTATAGATAAAATAATTATTTCATACAAAATTTAATAGAGTAAAAATGGCAAAGATAAGTTATTTATTTGAATAATCATGTGTTAAAGACTATATATTTAAGTGTGATCAAATTTTAAGAGATGTCATGCATAATTTACCCAAAATTAAAATAAGTAAATTTCTTGTGATGAATGTGTGGCCAATAAATGAACTCCTCATTTTCAACATAAATAGGGCACGCTAATATAAAAGAAAGATGATCCAAGAGAGCAAAATTTAAAACAGACACCTTTCTCTTTCTCTTATAATATTGTGGGGCACACACATCACTTAATAGCGAAGCTTACCTTTCGCATTCCAATCATTTTTGTCATTTCATCATCAAGATTAATATTCTCCTCCAAACTCCATTATTCCTTCCAACAAAACCAAATTACTAATATGTAGTTGGAGAGTGACTAAAGAAAATTGCAAAAAGTCTCATTTCACTATATTATGTATTTTTGCAAAAATTTTCTCTTATTCATGTTCAAATTTACACCGTTTGCAAATTCGTGAAAATTAACAGAAATGTCACTTAAGTGTTGGACGTTTAAGTTAACATGTTTAGGGGTGGGCGTAGCTCAGATATTGGGCCAAACTGGTCAAGAATCGGACGAGACTCAACGGTTCTCCATTTTAAGAACCAGAACCGGAACCGTTACCCACAGTTCCCGGTTCCCGGTTCTCTGATTCCGGTTCCTTCAGATGCGGTCTCCAGTTCCGTTGCCAAAGTGTCCACCCCTAAGTACATTTGAGTTAACGCTTAAGAGACACTTCCATTAATTTTCACAGATTTACATAGACGGTGCAAAAATAAACATGAGTAAGGGAGAGTTTTTGCAAAAATGAACACGAGTGAAGAAAAGTTTTTGCAAAGATACAATAAAGAGAGAGTGTGCAAAAAAAAACACACAAGTGAAAGGAGACTTTTTGCATTTTTTCCTATATCTTATTTCACTCTCTAATTGGGGATGTTGAGAGAATTGTAGTATTTTCATTCAATGAGAATCATACTAGATAAATATAAATAAATTTAAAACTAAGTCCATTTGGGTAACATAATTAGCTAAGATAGAGCTATATTTTATGAAATTTTTGTATAATATTATCATAATATTTCATGGACAAACCTTTAAAAAGAAAGAATGTTATCTATTCTAGTACTACTCTCGTTCAAGCATGTTTAACAGTAGAGTTCTGATGAGATCATTTATTAAAATTTGTATTCTAATTCTAACTGGTCACTTGTTTGAGAGTAAACTTGTAATGTAATTATGTTGAAGGTTAATTAAAACTATAATATTTAATATTTATCATTGAATATTTTTCTTTTTGATTGGATCAAATGAATTAAACATTACTTAAAAAGAAAAATATTATCGTACTCTTAAAAGTCCATATCTTAGCTTCACTTGTGTAATACACATATATGCCTCATTATTTTGTTTACCTACATTCAAGTTATAAGTTTTATGAGATCTCTAATTTTTATTTTTACATTTAAGATATATTCGGTTAAATCAAACATTAATAGAGAAATAATATAAAACACTTTTTAACAAATTTAAAAATTAGAGGGAAATTGAAGAGTATTTTGGACTTTACAATTATTATGCTTGTTTTAACATAAATTACTTAAAATATAATAAAATTAAGGTATGGGAGAAAAAATAACTTTTAAAGTTACAGAATGAAGTGAAGATAAGAGGATAAATACAGTCGAATATATTAATGTGTCATAGTTTAAAGCACAAATTTGTGGAATATTTTAGGGTTCTTGTTGTCTCGTCTAGTGACGAGAGTACGCGACCCTTAGGGTCTGCGATTTTCGGTGCTTGATGCGGTGAGCAAATCAGAGCCGTGGTGTGCGATTTCGGAGCAGAGGGGTGGCATGATCCTCTGGGATTTGGACGCTTTATCCCTAATATTAGGGTTTCGAGGTCTCGCTCGATGGGCGAGGTACGCGGCTGAGATTCCGCGTGTGCGCGACCCACGGGAGCTCGGCGACGACGACGAAGCTCACGGTGGTCTGTGATTTTGTGGTGGTGTTCAGTCGGGAGGGAGGTTGAAGGAAGGAGGTAGTAGCTTTGGAGGGTCGGAGGCAGGGGAGGGGGTCGATGATTTCTGCCGAAATTGGGGAGGGTCGCGTGGTGTACATCGGCGAAGGCTGAGCTACGCAAGTCAGTGGGTTGTGGTGGAGCACGGTCGAGGGCAACGACGGAGGTTTGCGATGGTACATGTGTGTGCATTATTTCGATATCCTCTGCGAGGGGAGATAGTTCCGGGAGTGGGACATAGGTGGTTAGGCAGAGAAAATCCGGCGATTAGCTTGTTGCGGGATCGAGGGAAGACGGACCCGGGAGGGGCTCATCGGGGGTAGGGTAGGAAAATTCTGGCGACTTGATTGTTGCGGTTTTGGTAGGTTGATGGCTCGGTACTGGAAGGGATCATGAGTTCTCTGGCGTCGATGGGCAAATCTTTGTAAACATATTGAACTAGGGGGTCTTGATTTTCTTAACCTTCAATACGTCCTCGTGGTATCCCATTGGGCCATTTAGGGGTCTAGATGACACAAGGTTCTTGAGTTGGGAAGAGTATTTGAGTGAATCGTTTTATTTCGCAGGATTATTTGGGGTGGTGGACTAGGGGCTTGTTGTAAGTGTTTTCGAGGTGGTTCTTGTAAAGTATTTGCGGAGAGTCTCAACCCATTCGAGGTGTAGGCCGCGAGTTTGCAAGAAACTTTTCGTTGCACTGTTACTTCTTTTGCTCGTCGTTCTCGGGGTGGATCTTGTAATGAATTTGCGGAGAGTCTCAATCCATTCGAGGTGGAGGCCATGAGGTGCAAGAGGTATGTCGTTGCGTTATCTTTTATTTCACTAGTTGTTATTGTAATTCCATGGCTCATAAATTAGTCAGGTATGCTTTAACTAACAGTAGCTGTGATCATGGTTAGGGGTCTGTTCCACCATTTGGTATTTTAGCTGTCTGGTGTAATGCTAAGTTAGTTACTTTATAATTAATAATATGTTGCGGTTTCCTTAAAAAAATACCAATTTGTGAATACATATTAAATTGGAATGAAAAATTGTTTGCAGAGTATATATTTGAAAATATCATTTAATTAAGGGGTAACTTCAATTATGTCACCACAAAAGTTTGTAGTCTCACTTAGGTCACCAAAATTCAAAAAGAATTTTTGTCTCAATGTTATAACTCTGTTAGTTATTTCTGATTATTTTTTTGATATAAAAAAATTAATGACCAAAATACCCTCCGACCACTGGTACTCGCCCAGAGCTCCGGCAATTAGAAGCAGTCGATTTCACCGACCACCCCATCTAAATTTTGTCAGCCACTGGAAGCTCGTCAATTTCGTGAAACCCTTACCGATTTCTTCCAAACCATGGTCGATTTCAACAAACCTCGTCGATTTTGTCAAATCATCGTCGATTCATCAAAACCCTCGTCAATTTCAACACCGAGCTCCTCAGTTTCACACCGAGCTCCTCAGTTTCACACCAAGCTCATCGATTTTGCAAAACCCTCACTGATTTCTTCCAAACCCTCGTCAATTTCACCAAATCCTTATCGATTTCTTCCAAACCCTCGTCAATCCAACCAAACCCTTGTCGATTTCTTCATGGTTCTGGCGATGGAGGACGGTGAAGCAGAACACCGAACCGAGGCAAGAAAGTAGATCAAAAAGGCGGCGGCAATCGAGTGGTACGGGCCGAGGAACGAATGACCACAAAACCTCCTAAAAGAGGAAGGATCGAGGATGTCTTTACTGGGCCTCTCGCACCGGATTAGGGAGGCGGCGAGTCTCTTGGCTCCGACGACCCACGCCGGATTGGAGAAGTAGAGAGCCTGCCCCGGCAGCCCACCGCCATTGACGAAGGACTGCATCATGGAGACCTTCTCATCCACGGTGTCGTCGACGGAACTGCTGCTAGAGGGACTAGTGATTCAACACCGGAGTCATGATGGTGGAAACAGGGCCTCGAGAGGTCAGAGCTCATGAAAATTTCCATTACTGAGAGAAAATCAAATTATGAGAAATGATGTGACATATTCCATGTTGACATGAGTAAAATTACTCCTTTTAATTAAATAAAGGTGAAGAAAGCTGAGATATATCCACACAGACAACACAAGAGTCATTCCTCGAGAGTCCCAAACAGAGAAGAGAGGGAGTGATTGAAGAAGTCATAAGTGAGAGAGAGACAGAGGCCATAAAAGCATACAAAACAAAGCAATCCAATACCCCAATCCCATCATCTCCATCCAAACAATTACAAACATCTGCTTTACATTTACAGTAGAAGAAGAAACGACACATCAAATACACACAGAGTCCTCCATGGGAAGGTCAGCTATGGGTGGTGGTGGTGGAGGCGGACTCGGTCCCCTCATGTTCGGCGGTCGACGCGGCAACATCTTCCGCACTCTCGGCCGACCCGCCACTGCCGGAGCTGGCTCCGGCTCTTCTTCTAAAACCTTCGATTCTTCTTCTCCTTCTTCCCCTACCAGGACCTCCTATTCCTCTGACAAATCCCGCCGCCTATCTCTCTCCCTCGAACCTGCGACGTCGTTTTATGGCGCTCCCGCTAACCCTTTTTTTCCTTCTTCTTACCCCATCTACGACGACGATTTCGTCCTCGTCTCTGGTTATGAGAGCAGTGAAGACGATGGATCCTGTGATTTTCCTCAAGATTCTTCTCTCACCTCCGCTCCTTCCCTGGACGAGGTTCGATTCGCCGTTTCTGCTCTGCAGCAGTGAGTATACTCTAAATAAGCCCCTTCTCTTAGTTTGATTTTGATTGTTATTTGTGATTTTGTATTTATTTTGCTGGTTTCTGTTTTTGTCCTGTCTTTTTGTGGGGTTCAATATCATTTTTACTGATTTCTGCTGTTTGATTCACTGTTACTGTTGTTGAATGGTTGGAACATGATTTGGATTTTGAGATTAACCCTAAAGTGATTAATTTTGGTTGGGATTGTGGACTTTTGGTGGTGGTCAATGGTGATGGTGATTGAACACCTACCATTCAGCTTGCCCCATCAGCTGAAATTCCTTTTAGAGTACTAGAATTGTGATGGTGTTTAAATATGGCATATGAACTCAAACTTGTCTTGCTTTTTTATCACCATTATACAAGGAAAATAATTTTTGTGATGGAGTCATTTTGGATGGGTATGAATACATAAGGCTAATTCTTGATAAAACTTGATTGTGCTTAACTTATTTGAATGCAATAATATAAATGGTGTTTCTGACTCAAGACTGCTATGCTGTTTCTGTGTCTGTTCAAATACTCTGTTTCAAAGCTTTTAACTGGCCAAACTGAAACATCCTACGCAGCAAGTTGCAGTTTTTTTATCTGGAAAACACGTTTATATTTGTTCTCATAAAAAATAATGTTACAATTCTAGTTGTTCTTTGCCTCAGAGTTTCTCCAGTTGGTTCAGAATTGGACTGGATGGAACCCTCTTTGCATCTATCTGACTCCAGAATGCTGCCGCATAGTGGATATGACCGTGTTTATGATGCTTTTCATTTACTGCAAACTGACCCATGTGTTCAGGTGCCTTGTATATTCATTTCAAACATACACCTTTTTATATCTAAAAGGTTTATATATGTAGCCTTCTTAAGGTTGTTATTATTTGCAGAGGATGGTCATTTCTTTATCTTCAGATAAAGAAGTGTGGAATGCTGTTTTAAGAAATGAGGTCGTGCAAGAGCTCAGACAAGCATTTCATGCAGGTCAGCATCAAGTTCGTTAGTTTTGTATAATCAAGCTTATCCGATTTTTACATTCTGACATATTCAGGGGTGCAAAATGACGTTTCTTTGTTCCTTTGATTGATATGAGCTCCTTTTGCACATGAATTTCTTCCATGAATGATTTAATTTAGTGTTTTCTCGTGCCTTTTCCTATCCCGGCCGCACCCCCACAGCGAGAATCAGGAGATAGGGAGACATTCATTAAAATGAAGTTGGCACCATTACTTTGTTCGAAATGCATTTGATTATCATAATATTTGAAACTCTGTAATCTGTGTGCAGCTGAAGTAAATGGTCTTCCAAGTTCTGACCAGAATACCAACAACTCAATTCCAGCAGCAAACTTTGTGAGGTGGATTTTTCATGGTACCAAAGCAAAAGTGTGTGATGTGATTGAGAAGATTGCAAAGCTCGTGAGCCAGTTATTTCCTCCCGTAGACAATGAGGAGACAACTGAGAACTCGAGTCCCTTCGATCGATTGGTGGATGCAGCTTACATGCTCTGCGTTGTGGTCATGTTGGTTGTGGTTGTTGGACGAACAATCAACCGACACGAATCTTAATTTGACGACATGGCTTTTGGTATGTGTCATAATTTTCAAGACATTAATATGCTAAAATCGACTTAGTGTACATTGTGTGGGACTTTGATGGCTTTTGCCAAAGCCTTTCTGCTGGGTTGGTTTGATGGTATATTTTATGTTAGGTGGAACTGGTTTCATAACTCAAACCCTATTTATTCCTGGATATTTTCTTGAAAATATGTCAAAACCTGTTAACCTTGGCATCAAATTCATTTTTCACATGAGAATGTTGCAAAATGATATCCTTGTTTTGGTATCGTATGTTATGCCTGTCACATTATTGTTAGATTGTGTTCACAAAATTAGGGGTGTTCATGGGCTTGCCGAGAAACGATAAAACATTGTTTTTGTGCTCGTGAATATTTATGTATTGATGTCGTAGTAGATTGAATGGAAAATTGCAGAATCTCTTTTGTTAACTATTTCATTTTTGCAGAAAGTCTCAGTATACTATATTTATTTTAAAAACTTTCAGCCCAACAAATCTTGAAATATTTCATAATCTTGAAAATACCCTCATCACCTTGGATATACAACTGCAAAGACAGTGAGTTTGTGCAAAAAATTGCATCGTATAGTGAGAGTGCAAAACTTCAATAGCATATGTAGAGTTTTGCATTGTATACTGAGAGTGCAAAAGTTCAATAACATAGGTAGAGTTTTTGTAATTGTATGTACCAAATGATGAGGGTATTTATGAAATTATAAAAATATTTCAATATTATGATCTATTTTATCGGAATTATATTGACCGTAAAAAGTAGAAGGTGGACATTGAAATTGAATTTTTGAAATGAACTTATGCAATTTTCTATAGATTGAAATATATGCCTCGATCATAGTGAAAACACCCTCCATGTTTTGAGGACTCGTGTCTTTGTTAAGTTGGTCTTATCGGAAAGTTCTATACCGTGTTTTCATTTTTATATTCTGTCTACACTTTTATTGGTTCAAATGAATTTCTGCTCATCTTTCCTTTTTGACATGAAGTGACAACTTTTGTAGTCTTTACTATTGAATTTTGATGGATATGTTTGGATCTATCTTAACATGCTTGGTGCTCTTACATTTGTGATGATTATGTATTAATTTGCTTGATCCTGAAACGGATACAAATTCATATTTTAAGTTCATGCCCTCTGCTTCATTATTTGTTATTGTATTATAATGATGTTCAGAAAGTTTTATTAGGCATAGACATTTAATATAAAGTTATACATAATAGTAGTTTAATAATAAATCATTCTTGTTAGTTAAACATGGCAAATTTTATTCTTTTGATATACGAACATAAGTTGGACTTGTTCTTTTGAAAATGAAATACGACAACACTGGTTATGCAAGTGGATTCTATTGCGGATGTGCCTTGAAGTAAGCCAACAAGCCCACTAGAGGCGAATTTATGTACGTGGTCGGTTCTGATGTCCTGAAATCTGTACGATCATCGGAGTAGTGATCATTAACGTCAGGGCCTCCGGGAACAGCTCCAAGGAGCACGTTGGGATTTGGATTGGCGGTATAGATGTAGGAGTTTCCGTCCTTGCAGCCCATCTTTTGGGGCTTTTGATCTAACGATGGTAGCGACGCGGCCCTATGGTGGATCCGCTGAGGATACTTACTTCCGTACCCTACCATGTAGGATAGAGCCAGTGGATTGTTTCCGAGTATGTAATCAACCTGGCCTCGTGCGAGTCGTACTAGGCTTGCCGGGTGGGCAACAGAGTTGCCGCCGCAACGGACCTGCTGATTATGGGCGGTGGCCAAATACTTGGAATAAACAAGGGAGAGGAAGGCGAGTGCAGTGGGGTGTTGCATGTTACTGCCTCCAGGTTTGAACATGAGGCCGCCGGGGGAGTAATTGACCCATTTGGTGGGGGAGTCGGGCAGCAAGGAGCATATAAACTGCTCACACTTGGGGATGAAGGGAGCTGAGCTGGGAGGATCGTTGATGACCCACTCAGAAACAAGCACGTTGATGCCAGCTTGCTTGCTGTCCCACCCAAACTCCCCGGCCTTGTCGGGAACATTCGGGATTGTCTCTTTTACAAATTCCCAGTAAAAACCTGACTTGCCTGCTTTGTATAGCCAAGCTGCTGCCCATACCAGCTCGTCCTACATTCAACCAACACACATCTCCATGACTATATCAGATAACTATTTATATTTTATCATCATTCTTTTCTTAGATACTTCAAAATTTCTTTTCTTACATTACATATAACTTTCATTAAATTCAATAACGGAATTGTGAATTGAAAATGTCAAAAAAATACCCTATGACAAACTTGAAAATCTGAGAGAATAAGTGTATTTCAAGACAAATTTTTAAAGTTGAGTACAATTAAATAAGAATGTGTATAATTCAGTATATTTTTTTGACGCCAAGTAAAAAATAAGCTTTTAGCCTATAATAATATAAGACGAACCAAATTCTTGATACTGCTTTAAAAAATTTGAATGATTTATCAAAGAAAATTGGGTTGTTATTATAAATAAATATATTAATTGAATAGAAATTTACTTATAAGAGTAAAACAAATAGATAAAAGACTCCTAAAGAAGCGTACCATGTAGCCGCCAAAGTCACAATAAAAAGGGCACACCGCTCCTCCAAGACTGTCATTGTAGGACCCTCGGTATTTATTTGCAAAGTCGAATACCTGATTAATTAAACACATAAATTTCGTAACAACAAAACACATTTGAAAACCCAAAAATATGTGTGCAAATTTCAGACACAAGTTGTATTTATTTGGTTGATTAATTAGTACTCACAGAAGTTGCTCTGTTGTAGAGGAACTTGGAGTATTTGGGATCACTAGTTCTGAATGCAATAGAAGAAGCAGCAAGTGCAGCTGCGATTTCGGCGGAGACTTCAGTTCCCGGGTGGGACTGGTTGACAACGTAGGAGGTACGAGGAGTGTCCATCTGTTCGGGCCTCTCCCAGCAGACGTGGTCCTCGTTGGGCTCCCCTACGCCCGCCACCACCACGTTAGGGGTGTTGGTGGCCTTGATGAAGTAGTCTGTGCCCCAACGGATGGCTTCCAGGGCATATTGCAAGTCACTTTGTCCCATCATTTCCCCGAATTCTATCACGCTCCACGCCAACGTTGTTGTCGTGAACGCCATCGGGAAATTGAACTTCAAGTTGTCTCCGGCGTCGTAGTAACCTCCCACCAAGTCCATCTATACGACATCAAACAAGTTAATTACTTGAATATTACATCGCTTTCCCTAACTACCCTTAAATCCACCCCACTTAAATACCGTGCCGAACCTTGAACCCTGGTCTGGAGTCAGGAGCGAACAGTGCCAACCACTAGGCCACGCTCAAGTTAGTACTTAATTAATACAGTTACTCATTATTAACAAGAACAAAATATATTTAGTTTTTAAAAGCTTATTTATACAAATATTCTTGCGTGACTCCTTATCTAATGATCATAAATAAAAACTGATGAAAAATAAAAACTGATGAACTCTTTAACACATAATACATTTCCTTTTTAATACATACACCACACATTTCATGCGTAATATTATGTCAAGAAGATGTGTAAAGTGAAAGGTTAATTACTCAATCCTATAAAGAGCGTGCTTTATAATAAATAACTTTGTAATTATTAATGGTAACATGTAATTTGAGGGTAAAATTTATGTCTATGTGAAAGAATATAAATTAGTTGAAATAATAATATAAAATTATTGTCCCCGAGGGGACACTGCAACGGCTTGAGCCTCACATTATTGCTGGAGAGATTTTGGTTGTGATATCAGGGTGGGGAATTGTGATCAGGATGGGGAAGGGTTAAGTGGTAGATTTATAATATAATGTAATTAAAAAAAACAATATAAAATCATTAATTCTAATTAATTTCTACACATTCGATTATGACCTATTGAATAACAGTAGTTGAGATTAAGGTGCGGATCTATTCCACCATCTATTACTTTGGCTGTTAGAAATCACGATACTAAAGATTGTCTAAGTTTCAAAATTTATTGAATCAAAACCATACTAATAAGTAAAAATTAGATCCTTACACCAATGTCAGAACCATCTCTTAGAGCTGAATCTTTTCTCCAAGTGGCTCTCTGATTACGAGGTAATTTTCCTGATCTCTGCCCTTCAAAGAACAAAATACTCTTAGTCAACGCATCCGCATAATTAGGAGTATCGGCCATCACTGTCCCTACAAACATCATCGACATGATCAACAAAGCCACACATGTTCTTTTCCCCATACTACTGCTCTTCATAAAAAAACCCAGAAAGATTAATTATATGGTCCTCTTTGGGTTTTGGTACAAAAGGAGGATTAATGGAGGTGAATATTTATACATGAATAAATATCACTATAGGGTTCGAATTAAAACCTGTGTATTAATTAATTTCTTATTTTTGTTTATGGTAACAATAGATGCAAGGAGCAGGGATGGTGCATGTATAAATTAAAGTTGGGTTTCACAATTATTTTCGGCCCTTTTATATATTCCTTTCCTTAATACTATAGAATCATAGTAATTTATGGTTCATAACTGAAGAGAGCACATGAAGTTCGTGCATGAGGATCGGATGACTCACTATCTGTTATATACATATTATAATAATAACTTGGAGGAAAGAAATAACTTAGAGCATGGGGCGGCAACTGGGCGCCCAAATCAGGCCCAGCGCTGCAATTTGGGCCAGGGGCAGC
>JAYMTP010002804.1:0-18624 GCA_036897365.1 Geranium brycei
GAGTTTTATATTTGGGTGTACTTATGTGAGAATGACGTATAGTTGGGTGTACTTATGCGTAATTACCCCAACTAAAAAGGTTGTAACAAATCTCTTGTGTACACTCCTCGTCAAAGAACCTTTTGTTTATATGTATATTTTTTTTGAAAACTTTATATGTTTATATTTTAATTGTTTTATTTTTAATAATGTTTATTATTATTATATATATTGAGAGAAAAACACAATATATTATTAAATTATAAAGCAACTAACCCGGCATTACACTGGACAACTAAAGTACCAGATGGTGAGACAGACCTCACACCATGATCCTAGCTACCGTTAGTTAAAGCAAACCTGACTAATTCACAAGCTTTGAAATTATAAGAACAATGAGCGAAATAAAAAATAACGAAACGACATACCTTTTGCAACCTCACGGCCTCCACCTCAAATGGGATGAGACTCTCCGCAAATCCATTACAAGAACCACCCCGAGAACGACGAATATAATAGCTAATAGCGCAACGAAATGCCTCTTGCAAACTCATGGCCTCTACCTCGAATGGGTTGAGACTCTCCGCAAATCTGTTATAAGAATTATCCCGAAAACATTTAGAACAAACCCCTAGTACACCACCCAAAATGAACATGCGAAATAAAATGATCCACAACAGTCCTTTTCCCAAAACAAGATACATGTGTCATCTGTACCCTCAAATAGCCCAAAACGACCCCACGCGGACGTATTGATACGTTTTATTTTTAATAATGTTTATTATTATCATATATATTTTTTAGAATAAGTAAATCAATATTTTTATGAATAAAAATATATGAAAATAAATTTATGAATTATTACAAAATTTATGATGTTAAAAGTAATTTATTCATCATCCACTTGTGACCAAAACTTAAAAGGGAACATTCTTAAAAAAAACCCAATTAATTTCATAAACCCAATTAATTGGGTAATTTCATAAATGAAAATCTCAAATTGTAGGGCACATCTACAATTGTCTCATAAATGAATTGAAAGGAGCATTAGGAAACCCAATTAATTTCAAAATATAAAGTCAAACATCAATTATAATTTTAAAACGAATATTTAATGTTCCCAACTTTGATCCAATTAATTTAGTCATAACATAATTAAATTAAATTAAATTAAACCAGAAACGGTGGTTGAACCAATTCCTTGCCTTGAATGCTGATCCTGAAACGGTGCCGTAGTAGTTGACGTCATTTGCTAATCTCTTCTCCAAATCTCCACCATACGATAAACAAGTAAACCACAATTCCCTGAATCTGCGGCTGAGATTTTGAGCTCACAGACCCGTAAAAATATTCTGCCGCAGAGTAACAATCAAAACCAGTAGGCGTGAGCAAAGATACGTTGCATGGTAACCTCCGTGGCAGATTATTATCTCTGGTGGCAAAATCGTGATTAAATGACACCCACAAGGTCAATTGCTTAAGCTATAGCTTATTTATAGAGCTGAGAGCCGACTCACTGAAACGATAGTTGCGTTTATTTTCTCTGTATTTGTGTGAAAATGGCCGCGGAAGAGGGACAAGTGATCGGTTGCCACACCATCGCTGCTTGGAACGAGCACATCCAGAAGAACACTGCAGCCAATAAACTGGTATTTTGTTTTGCTCTCAACATAAATCCACTCATTACGATTTCAATGACTTTGATTTTTCGTCTCTATTTGATTTGTTTTCTATTTCTGTGAATGATTGTTATTGGGTTTTGTTTTGTGTTATAGCTAAGGTATATATCTGATTCTAGATTTATTTGGGTACTCTGCTTGGTATGTTATTTGAGAATTGGTGGGTTTGTCTATGAGTGATTAAACTGGTGATGTAATTGTAGGTGTTCAAATCCATTTGAACAATGGGTATCTTGTTAATCTGCTAGTAGGGATCTGATTCTGTCTGTTTATTTCAATATAAAGCAGTGTTAAACAGAGCATTTGTATTCACTTTCATTATCTGATGATGGGTGGAAATGGTTGAAGGGTTTGATGGATGCGGTTATGCAGATGATGACTATGATTAGTGATTTACTAATTGGTTAAATGATGGGTTTTATTTAGATCTGTGAAGCTCTCCATTGACATACCTCTTGATATTAATGACCCATGGCTGTGATTGTTCCAATATAGTTTGTAGTTGAAGGTTTTGTCTGTTAATGGTGTAGATGTTCCATTTGGCGTGTTCCTTTCAACAGGGGATGGGTTTTATCTGATTTTCCAACTCCATGGACCATCCTTTTTGTTATATTCAATACCTTTATGCTCCACAACTATACTGTCCTTTTCATGTGTAGATGTTCTTTTTGCTATGTCACTTTCATTGATTTTTTCAACATACCCGTGGGGTAGTTGGTTTACTGGCTTTTTAAATCAGTCCCCATGTTATCTGCCTGACATTTTGTAATATTTCTTTTGGACGCTACCTAACAAAGTTTATAACTTCAGAGATTTGATGATGTTCTGGTCCCGTTAATCTGTAATGCACCATAGTTCTGTTTCTATATTGTTTCATGAGCATCCCTCTATTTCTCTGCTCATGACAATGTGCAGTAAATCTAAATAAATATAAAGCCCGTTCCTTTGTAAGTGCTGCAATGCCAATTTGATTTTGTTTGCCTTTTAAGAGGTGTTAGCAGCTAGATCAAATAGTATAGTCAATTCCTTTGTGTTAAATTTGACGTGGGCAAAAGAGCCAAGTTGTGGGTGAAGATGATTTAAGTACTTAGTTACCAGACCTACTGTAGAAAAGCCTTCGTGTTCAGTAACTGGGGTTAGTTGTATTGGCAGTAATATTTAATCTCCGTAACTGGTGCAGGTGGTTGTTGATTTCACTGCTTCATGGTGTGGACCGTGCCGGTTCATTGCTCCATTCTTGGCGGAGCTGGCCAAGAAATTTCCCAGCGTAGCATTTCTGAAGGTGGATGTGGATGAGTTGAAGGTAAGATAAGCATCTAAATCTAAAATAGTGAGTGAGTGCATAAAGTTATAAAGAACACGTTACATCATTGTGTGGTGTTGGTGTTTGGCAGACAGTAGCACAGGAATGGGAAGTGGAGGCAATGCCGACATTTGTGATACTGAAAGAGGGAAAGCTTGTGGACAAGGTTGTGGGAGCAAAGAAGGATGAGCTGCAGAGCACTATTGCAAAGCATGCGGCCTCTGCATCTGCCTAATTACAATTTCCTAATGCTCTTATCTTTGTGTCTTTCTTTTGTCTTAGCTTGTTATTTTCATTGATTGCAGTGTTTGGTTGTGAAAACCTTTCATGTGTGAGAACCAAACTCAGTAGCCAATGTTTGGTGTTTGAATTCAGTATTCGAAATATCTATTGTGTGCTACAGCTATAGGAAGAAGAAGGGTGTTGGAGCTAATAGCATTAGCAGCTTATGTTACTCTCTGAAAAGGATTTTACCCTATCAACTGCAAAACGTATTCCTCACATCATCATATATATGCATACAGTTTTCAGATTATACAAGTGGAATCGAATTCAAATATGCATACATTTATCATTCTTTCTGTCCATTAACATGAATAATTATACTTTTGTGTTTTGAGAAAGTGTACTTGACTTATTGGTAAGGAGGATTTACTTGACAAATGGTTAGGTGTTTGACCAAATTTGCTTTTTTCATAAAGATTGGGTTTGGAGAGTTAAAAAAAACATCTTGGTTTAATTTTTGGTAACGTGTATTTCTTTAATAATAGATTTTATTTAACTACTACATTCCCTTGTCTTCTTTCTTATATATTCGATTCACATACAAGAAAGAACATCAAAGTCAAGTTTTTGGTAGTATGAATGTTGTTTGTATATGTATATACATAGAAGCATCTTATTACATGTACTTATATAGAAAATGATTATCTTATACCTATTCTTATATGGCTAATTCTGATTAAATGTACAGGATATAGCTTAGAGACGATTTCTTGTTTTTCCTAAAAGCATAGAACACACTTAGCCATAGGCTCGTAGCAATGAGCTATGATTCCTGTTATCTATTGAAATCTAAAACGTTTCATTAAGAAAATGAGAAAACAATCCTCTAAGGTGGCATGTGATATGAGCAAAGACTTTGTTGTGGCTTAGGGATAGGCACGTGTGTCTATTAGCTTAGATTACAAGTGAATGCATGCGGTCGTTACAAATAAGAATTTCGGTAAGAACAAGATCGAATCTACATATACTAATAAAGTATTTTGATTGACTCAAGTTAACATTGGTTGGAGACAAAAAGTTCAATAAACTATATACAACCCTATACTGGAGGATGTTGTGGAAGAGATTAAGGTGATTATCGGGACACTATCAATTTTTGTTGACCTAAATCTTTATTACCAATTCTACCTCTAAATATTAGAATTAGCCTAGTCCTGATGTGAGACCACACCTCTCAGTATCACACCCTTGAATCTGAAACACAATAAGATTGACTATTCTAGGCCATGAGTAATTTGGATATTAAACTACAAGCCCAAATTCTTTAGATTGTCTATTATTCAATATGGACCTAATTCCTTAAGACAAATTCATATTTCAAGTCATCATCAATGACGATCAAGTAAAGATGAATAACAATTATAAAAACAATCTAAACAACAAACACAATTATATAACCCCTAAGCCTTCTCTCTCAAGTCTCATCAGTTACCTTCAAAAAGAATGATTGAAGAAGGATAGAGGTGTTTTCGCCTTTCAAAAATATGTGATAATGAAAACAATTAGGGTAAATCGTATTTATAATTTTCAGTTTTCTTGATGTTACATCCTTAGTAAAAAGTGTCACGACTGTGACATTCCTCTGCGACTTTGGTCATGGTCACATGATCTTGTCACGGCAGTGACATGACTATAAAATCATAATTTGCCTAAACATCATTCTTCAAAGTTGTAGATTTTTGAAATCTCTTTGATTTAGTATATAAATTCACATGAATATTTCATCTAGACACACAATGATGAGTAAGCAAAAGTGAATCACAAGTGAGCCAGTAACTTACACATTTCTTGAAGTGGTAGTTAAAGAAAATCACCTAATCTTGATGTGTGCCATTTGGTATTTGTTGTTTGAACTGAGTGAAATGAGATTCTACGAGCACACTCGTCGATAACTATTCAGGAGGACTAAAACATCTTAAGTGTTGTCAAATGAGCTCTTCGCACCATGCTCCTTACTCCAATAAGGAGGTGATAGGTTATAATATATTCCTAGATTGAATGAGATGCTATGCGACGAAGTACCACAAATAAGGTACAACATAATAAAATTTACGGAATAATGCATCAATTACTGTTGCGCTATACACTCTTCTGAATATCGTATGTTGCGTAAACTCTTCTTGTACTCACCGAGTTACCTATAGAAGATGTATTGTAGTTAGTTGAGAGTCCATTGAAAGAATTTTTCTAGACACAGTAAATGAAGAATCACTCACCGTTCAACCAAAAACATTCACGTGAAATAAACTAGTCCAATGCGCAACACTTGATACATAATATACATGCATAGGTGGATCATAATTGTATAGAAGGATGAAGTGGAAATAGTTTTCAACTTGTAATGAAGCACCATTGTGTCTTTTTCATTTATGTGAGGGTAGATTGGTTTTACTCCCCCATACACAACATTTAGAAAAAACTCCTAAGTTTTACTAATATGACAATCATGCGTTTTTAGTTCGTATAACTTATTTGTCTCACATATTTACCTTATTTTGTAGACAATCCACATAACTAATAAGCACCAGACTTTTGAGATACGGTCAAGTACTTCACCCCGATTACTAGCCTTCATAATATAATTTTCATACAGGAGAACGATTCTACCATTGCTCGTTTGTGTCCATAACTCTTTTCGCACCCCAATACCCAGAAGAGTTGTCAAGACCTTTTCGTCATTTGTAGCCTTCCCTTAGTCCTAGAACGGTGCATGTGACACTGGCACACACATTCTTATCCATATGCATAAATTCGAGCACATGTTTGACTTAATGAGTAGTCAAACATTCTAACTCTCAGAATAAGTTTTTATCTGTCCAACACAACGATAAACCATGTTGATGCGAATGTATTCTTCACATCATTTTGAGGAAAAACTCTATATTTAAACTTGATTTCGTCTTGTTTTAAGTAGTTTTTAGGGATAATTATAGTATACTGTACCAATTTGGTCGTTTCTGACTTCATTATGCCCAACTTAAAATTTTTCTTACAGGAACCCAAAGTATTTTTTAGATACAATTAAGGTAACTTTCATTAAATCTAACATAATTGATTTGTGAGAAGTCTAAAATTTCTTTAGTGTATAATTTTTAAGTTATAAAATTATTTGATGATTGTGAAATGACCATTTTAACCTTAGTTTAAAAACACATTGAACTAATGGATCAATGGCACATTTGTATTTTTATATAAACAGAAAAAATAAAAAGAATTAATGAAATGATAATATTGCGCTCTCTCTCTCTCCTTCACCGAATTCATCTGGAACAATAAGTTTCTCTTTTTCACGAATTATGTGGGGCAACAAGTTCTTAATTAAATATTGATGATGACAATTTTGACATTCATAAACCCAAAGATCCCAATTCATAGTTTCTAATGAGGCACGTTACAGATCAGCTTGTCTTAACACACTCTCACTCTTGACACTGAGTTCAAGTTGTGAGCAAGAAAATAGAGGAAAAAGAAATTAAGTAACCAATTAAAATTTAAAACACCAATCTCCAGCGTCCTCTGCCGTAGAGCCGCGCCGATCCGCCTTTAGACAATGAAGCCTACGACATCATCCCCATCCACAACCTCCTCGCCGACCACCCTCCTTCCCTTCCTCTCTCCTATAAATTTTTTATCTGTACCCATAATTCCTTTCGGGGCCAATTTCGGGTGCTCAACTTGACAATTGCTTTGATTTGGACATGAGTTAAGAATCCCTTCGCAGTTATAAAATCGTGAATCAACGAGATTGGATCGGCGGCACCAGACGCCAATTTGCCTCCATCAGGACCGATTGTGACTCAACTATATGGACTTATCGTTGAAGAAGAGAATGATCAAAGTCCTATGACTTGTTAAAAAACCGTTATTCTTATTCTTCGTTTATTCAAAATGAACATAAATCAACAACAAATAGTCAGTGTTTAGAGACTAACTGAGTGTGCCCCAATGGTTTGGGGCTACTCGCTTCCTTGGACTCAGGTCTTGGGTTTGAGGCTCAGTTAGTATTCTGAGAAAGCTATATGGCCGTGGCCACCTGGCTTGTTTATCTGAATTTTAGTGTTGATGGGGG
This sequence comes from Geranium brycei, assembly GCA_036897365.1. Lineage (NCBI taxonomy): Eukaryota > Viridiplantae > Streptophyta > Magnoliopsida > Geraniales > Geraniaceae > Geranium > Geranium brycei. The sequence goes on from JAYMTP010002804.1 coordinate 7,316, forward strand.
GAGAACCAGAGATGAGAGGAAGTTGAAGAAGATGAGGGTAAAATGGTTAATTAATTGGTTATTTATAATTTTGTTTATTTAAAAAGATAATTATACCCTTACATCATAAGTTTAAATTGTTGCGCAAATGAGAGTAAAATAGTAATTTCAATTTATCAAATAATTGTACAATTTTAAAATTATATATCAATGTCATTTTAGATTTTTTACAAACCAAATCTATTAGATTTAAGGAACGTTACTTTAAGTCCAACTAAAAAAAATACTTGGGATACCTGTAAAAAAACTAAGTTTGAGAATAGTGAATTCAGAAATAGTCAAACTTTGGTATAGTGATATGCATTTGTCCCTATTTTTTATCCCTTTGATCCCATATATGCTTTATTGGCATGTTGAGTGAATTTTCATAAGAAGAAAATACATCATTTTTGAAGCAAAAATCAAGGAAAACAGCTCTCGATGAAAAGAAACAGAAATGGCAGGATTGTATTGACAGGGTACCTACCTCGTCAGTCAACCCCTTTCAGTTGACCAGTTGAGGAGATAACTTTGGGTGGCGAAAGGTTGAGCTACAAACGGACTTGGTGACTGACTGGCCTGGTGACTAATGGGGTGCCAACCCCGTAGTTTACCTCATCAGTCACACTGATGGACCATGGAGAAGATGAGCAACACAGACGACCTAGGGTGACTAACAGCCCTAAGTGACTGACGCGGTACCCACTCCTTCGGCCCATCCCGTGAGTCACACTTAGTGAAAGGACAACCTTGGATAGACGAGGTCAACTAACGAACCTTCTATCCAACCCCGTCAGAGCCAAGCCCGTCAACTGAAAACTAAAGAGAAATGCATTTTGAGACTGACAGTCTTGGGTGATTGACGGTGCGTCCAATCCATCAGCCTACCCGTCAGTTACCATTTTACGACGCAATTTTGCTAAAATTCTACTTTACCCCCATTTTGTATATGGGCATGAATATGATCATCTAGGTTTAGGTCGAGATTATTAGAAATATATATGGAGAGTTTAGTGGGTTTGGAGAGAAGAGATGAAGCTCGGAGAAAGGGATTTGGCTTGGATTATGTGTATTTGATAGTTGGACCTATATGATTCCTAAGTTTAATTTCCCGAAAAATTAACCTAACCTTGCTCATGTTAGCGGTAATTAGATGGGTAGTCATTAGATGCCTCGTCGAATGGACTTTGGGTAGAATCGAGACTCGACGTAACCTATGATAGCTTATTTTCTAATTCCTGATGATGTGATTTTAGCATTCCCCTTAGAGATTCTCCAGAAGCCCAATAATCCTCAATTCGATCATTTTGACACTTATGATTATTTGCTACCTTGTTACTTGATTTGCATACTTGGTTAGTTGTAGTGATTCATTGGTTTTGAAAAAGTGCATGCTTCGATTTAGTTCAAACAAACCCCGATTTCATCGCTTGAGCTTGACAAAACCTAATAACATCGAGATTAGTGCCCACTAACTATCCCTCTCAGTGGGATCGATAAGTGGGGTGTAAGAACGCCCAAAACTTAACAAACGGTGCAGTTGTCGTGTCACTCAAGTCGGAGAATCTCCTTCGCGAGATTTTCTCCCATCACATGTCGTCCAATGAACTTCAGATGTTGACTTGCAAGTGAGTGAACATGTCGCTTTATCGCTTGAAAGACTTCAATGCTAGAAAAGATCGGGGCCAAGATCTTATCTCGACAATACCGCCAAACACATGACTCATGGTACTTAATTTATTACTTTTTCGTAAGAACATGAGTGTACCTTAATAAGACATTCTAGAATGGTTAAATGTGGCTTTAACGGAGTTTATGTAGATGGGACATGCCTTATAGCTTTTTTCTGAATGCCTCCAAACATTCACAGTCCTGAATAGTCACTGATAGTCCACATCACATCATTGTGTATTATGAAAGCGTCATTCTTAAACTCATCCCATGTGACTACTCCATGACACCATAATAAGTTGAGCTCATCAATGAGTGGACACATAAAATTATTCAAACTTTTACCGAGAGACTATGAGCTAGGTATCAACATCATCAGCATGTTGTGTTCATTATTCACAATCATTGATGACGAAAAATTGAGAGGAATAACGACAACAGGTGAAAAACTATAAAGCGATGTACTCGGCCCAAATGGGCTAAACTTACCAGGCAAGGTGCACACTCCAGTCTTCGTCCTCCCTTTCTCGCTGGCCATGCCATCACACTTAATTTTCAATCTCTTGGACAAGCTAAATCCCAGGTTCTTTCAACCAGAAAACCCATCCATTTTGCCTTACACCCTCAGGTCAGCCTCTGGTTAAGCATATAGATGGATCATTACATGCCTCAACCAAACTAAGATAGTGTCAACGGAGGAACTGTGAATTTATATTGGTATGTACAACATCATTGTTCATCATCTTCTCAAGCGTTTGTTTACTGTTAATGATGTTACATTTCATATATTTATGAATTTTCTTCATCTGTTGTGTAAGGTGGTGCAGACTGACTATTGCTTATACAAATGGATTGTCCTTATTTAATTGTGACAACAGTTGAGCCAATGAGTTAGGGAAGTGCCTTTTGATTATTCATCTTGTTAAAACATCAAGTTGGTATTCACAATGAGCTTAATACTCAACTTGTATTTATGCAAGATGCCTCAGTTGTCCATGTTATTTTTCTTTTATATATATAGAGGCGTGATCTCGTGCGAATTAGATCACGCCAAGTGAACTGTGCGAACCAACTGCTCACACGTGTTTCCCTTATTAAACAATGTATTTCCATAAAACAATCATCTGATGTTTTATTATTATGACATGTGTTTCCATAACCCGTTATAACCTCTCGTTACACCCGAGGACATATAAGTTAGAGTAGAAAAACACACTCAAACAAGTATGTCCACCACTTCTTACAACTCATCCTAAAATGTCTCTCTTATGAAGAAATGGAAGTTCAACTTGTAAATATTCCTCCATATTTTTTTGAGGTAGTACAGGGTGCGGGGAGAATATATGGAGTTTCAGTGTTTTTTACTATGATGGTTGAAATGTGGACATTTATTTTGGGACTGTTGAACCCCTGGGGTAATGTTTATGCAGAACAAGGGGCATATATTATGAGAAAAGTTGCTGTCATATGTTTAGTGCCTTAACTTCCGTTTGTAGTAGAGTATGCTTAGGTTGTTTTGGAGGAGTTGTTGCCTTTTTTATTTCTTGTAATGTAAATGGGGCCTGGAGCAGAAAAGAAGAAACGGAAAGCCGAGTTGCAGGAGGCTAACAGGAAGAAAATGATTAAGAGGGTATGGCTGCAGTTGCAAGGGAAAGATCACGGGCTCAGAGATTAGCAGAAATGCAGTGGCTTGAGGAAGAGTACAAAAAGACGGGAACAATTGTCGAAAAAAGAAGCTTACTCTTCATCTTGCAAATAATTGAGGTAACAAATCCATTTTGTGAGAACTTATGTTGAGTTGAATGGCCAAAAGACAACAACATTGAGATGTGATACTTTGTTTCCATATCCAAACATGATAATGTAGCTATATGGTGGGTATTGGAGTGACCACAATGGGCAAGCTTCTTTTCATCTTCACTGTTGGGAAGTGCACAATCTGGTCATCTTCTGCAACCCATCTGCACATAATACAGAGACATGTCAGATCTCATCTTTTAGTATTGAACAATAATAGTTTCATCTTTCTTGCTTATTAGTACCTGTAAGTGGTGACAAAATGATGCAAGAAGATGGAGATTTCAAGCCTAGAGAGTTCCCAACCTGGGCACAGCCTCTGACCTCCTCCAAATGGTGTAAACTTGTTGTTGCTCACCCCTCCCTCCATCTTCTGCACATATTCATCCAAATTCCAATCAATCATCATCATCAATCCATCACGTATACAGTAATACAAATACTATAGCATTACCTCCCATCTAAAAGGATCAAACTGATATGGGTTTTGGTAAGTTTGTTGATCCATGTGAACAGAACTGAAAGAGGACATAACACACCACCCCTTTGGTATCAAGTGACCTCTGATCTCTACATCTTTCACAGCTTTCCTCCAAACCCCATTCAGGATATTACCCATTCTAAGAGTTTCATTAATAACCTACACAAATTGAACACTTTAACTTAATCAGTTGATACATACATAGAAGCCTACTTGTCAAGTTTTTGAATCTTTAGTCTAGTTACATACATTTTGAGTAAAGGGTAAGGACATATAGTCGGTCCAAGCATAATCAGAGGAGGATTCAATCTTGTGTTGCTTCAGCTTCATGTTCTCTTCCTATAACATGTATGTAAATGTTGTGAAGATGATTGTTTATACACTACATGTGACTATGTGAGTACACAAGAACACTTGCCACTAAGAGGTCCAAAGCTTGAGGAGAGTGGGAGAGGAAGTGAACGGCCAGAGTGATGGCGGTGGGCACAGAGTCTTCTCCGGGGATCATCATCTCTATGATATTGCTGCAAATGAACTCCAATGGCAGATCCTCGTCGCAAACCAGAGCGTCCACTGCATCATCAACATGACTTCCTGAACATGATTTCCTCTTCCTCTCTTCTACTATCTTCTTCACCATCTTCAACAGCTTCTCCTTTGCCTACAATTACACGACATCCATGTTAATTAATCTATCTATACCTTAATTACCACAATTTAAGGATAATGATGATGGTAATTACCTTCAAGGATTTATATAACCTTGTCCCAGGTAGCTTGATTGGCAAGCAAATCAGGCCTTTGACGAATTCTTGGAACTCTCTCTTGAGATTGTCCACTTCTTCACCGGGTTCAACGCTCATCAGCACCTTCACTAGTGCTTCAAATGCTATCTGAATTAAACACAAAATCAATCCAAGCGAATAAAACGAAACCAAGAGATGGAGTTGGAGTTGTGAGAGAAAGAGCTGTGACCTTGTTTGTTTCTTGTTGGACGTAAACAATGGGATGGTGGATCCAAGAGGCCAATGAGAGGGTGACAGATCGCTCGATGGAGTGGGAGATGCGGGACTTGAGGTGAGTAGAGCGGAGGAAGGCAGCGATGAGAGAGTGGACCCTGCGGTGGAGAGGGCCGTTGGTTTGGAGGATAGACAAGGGGCCCAGCAGCTCCCTCACGGATTTCGGGTACGAGGGGATGAAGACAAGGCCTTGGTTGAAAAGAACGACCTTGTTCACTTCTGCGTCCGTAGACACTATGATTGGCGTTCCCAATATGTGCGTCTTGAACACCTTCCCATACCTGTTGTTGTTAGAGTACAAAATTATAATTTGAAAAAACACGACAGTAGAGAAAAAGGGGGTGAAACCCGAACCGTGTTACGCGTTGGTCCATGAAGGCGAGAGGTTTTGAAGACAAACCGCAAGCAATGAAGTCGAGAGTCTCTCCTATCAAGGGCCAACCTAAACTCCCCCTTGGAACACAACTTGCCTTGTCATCTTTCTTCTTCATCAGTATCTCATACTTGTTATGAGTGAACCAATTATAACCCATGAAAATGGTGATCAACAACGCCCCAATGACCCATAGATCATCCATTGTGAGTACACTGCTCAATTCCACCATTTTCATCTGTACTGTATATATGTACTAGAGTTGGTGTTTGGTGGTGGTGATGTTGAAGCAACCTCTCACAATGTTAATGGTATCTACTAGACATTCCCTCATTCAATGCATAACACATCCACTTTGACTATACAATACAGATGTTAGTGTTTTCGTGAGAAATTCATTTCATACTCTTGCCTTTGAAATGTACAATGACTCAACATATAAAGAAAGTGTGATGAAGTAGGTATAATTACATTGTAGCCTCCTAAAAAATATGGGTTCTAGAAATGTAATTATTATAGGGAGGTGAGCACATTTATAGCCAGATACTTTTTTTCACTTAATTTGTTTTCATGCACCACCATGGAATGGATTGGGCTATATGCTACAATCTTCATCAATCATTTTCGCGTATTCAATTGACATTCTTGCCTCATTTTTCTTTTCTGTGTCGATACCTCTCATTTGTGGCAATACCTATAACCTAGGGTTTTCCAAATCTTTGTATTATTGTTATTCTTTTGAGGAATGCAATGGTATTGTGGGATTTGTTTTCCTGAACACCAAAATGAATTCACTTGGTAAGGGTAAAAGCAATTTTCTATTCTTTCACTGTTTCTGCCAATTATTGTACCTCTAAATATATCTATACAAGTTCAATAATTCTTTTAGAATAATAATAAGATGAACATAATCCATCAAAAACCATGTACAAAATTCTATTGTCAAACACTATTTCAGAAACATGGTCGCTTGAGCCCAATCCATCATCTGTTTTGATATACACAGGAAATATTGATCCCCACCTTCTAGTTCTTCTATTACCTTACAAGTGAATACAAGTATTGAATTCTGCTTTCATGATAAGTATTCGCAGATTCTGAGATGGCAAATCTTCAAGACATGCTTCCACATGCCACAGCTTCTTCATCCGTATTGTTGTAAAACGAGCTCAATTTAGTGATAGCAAGTGCTTCTCCAAAGAGAGATGTTCGTGTAGAGTCCAATATACGGACCTCCACAAAATCACCAACCTTGGGGTTTTGCTTCTCACTACTATTGTCATCACGGTTTGGGATTGGCAGTGTAGTAAATGAGACTCTATGGCCTCTATCACTCTTGCCTATTAGTTCTGTTTCCGGGGATCTCTTATTGGGTCCTTCGACCAAGACGAGCTGGATAGTTCCAATCTGGGAGTCAAAACATTGGCCTGTGCTTTCGCGGAAAGTCTGAATAAGTTCAGTCAACCTCCTCTGTTTCACTTCCTCTGGAACGTCATCAGTATAATTTCTGTGGGCATGTGTTTTCTCCCTCATGCTATATGCAAACATGTACGCCATATCATAACCAACATCCCTTACAAGGCTCAGCGTGTCTTCATGTTCCTCCTCAGTTTCACCACAGAAGCCTGCAAAATTTAATAAAAAATGTGTCATAAACATAATTTCAGATAAGACGCAAAAACAAGCCAGAGATTATAAAGATAACCCTCTCACAACAATATTCAGAATCAGTGCAACTTTACATTCTATTTTTACATTGGTATAAAAATAGCTGAATTTCATATAGAAATAAGAATAACCAGTAAAGCAGCAATCCTCTATATGCCAGTCGAGTTAGTCTTGAGCATCCACTTGCCAAGATACTGATGGTAATAATTAACTCCTACATGGATATTCTTAGTTATCCATGCATAATTCACATACTTTAAAGGACATAGTTGATTAAAATAGTTGTGATTCCATAATCATGTAACTGATCAGCAGACCCTCTAACCTCTTGAATGAGGTGTTAAAGGTACACTATAACAAGTCATTTCTAAATGGTTGTGATTGCATTGTCATATGTAAACTTACATTCAAGTGATTTCCTCTGGGCATCGAGTACATTTACTATAACTATCAAGTACTTTGACTACTAATGCCTTTATTGAGAAGTAAATTTAGAAACTTTTGAATACAGATGACATTTCTTACCATAAATGAAATCGCTGCTCAAACCCACGTCTGGAATTATTCTCCTTATCTTCTGCACAAGTTCTAAGTAGGCCTCTCTGGTATATCCCCTACGCATTATTTCAAGCGCAGTGCTACTCCCTGTTTGCGCCGGTAAGTGAATGTAGTTACAGATATTATGTCTGTCTCGCATAATATATAGTAGTTCATCAGGAAAGTCTTTAGGGTGTGGCGAGGTGTATCTGAACCGCATCTCAGGGTATTCCAGGGAAAGCCTATCCAAGAGATCTGCGAAGCGTAAACCCATGTTCTTAACCTTGCACTTGCTAGAAAAGCCTTTACTCAGTGTCCAATTTTCTCCCGGTTCAACTTCCTTTTCAACCCCAGACGAATCATTATAACTGTTTACATTCTGGCCAAGAAGAGTTACCTCTTTCACACCCTCTTTATAAAGTTCTCCAACCTCCTTCACTATTGAGTCGACAGGACGTGACCGTTCTCTGCCTCTAGTGAAAGGAACAATGCAAAAAGAACACATGTTATTGCAACCCCTCATCACAGAGATGAAAGCACTGATTGAATTCTTGGAGACCCGGACTGGAGTGATATCCGCATATGTCTCTTCGAGCGAGAGTAGAGTATTAATACCTTTTTGACCACAGTCCACCTCTTCCAAAAGTCGTGGCAAGTCTCTGTAGGCATCAGGACCGCACACCACATCAACCATCTTATCGGCATCGAGTATCTTCTCCTTTAGACGTTCAGCCATACACCCCAGCACAACTACCTTTGGAGGGTGAAGAGACTGTGACCTCCCACTCTTGACATTGATCTTCCACTGCCTCTTGAGAAACCAAAAATAATTGAGCCGCTGCCACACTTTCTGTTCCGCATTGTCCCGAATGGCGCAAGTGTTGACAAATATAATTTCTGCACTCTCAGGAACGTCCACAACTTCACTATACCCGGCATTCTTCATAACCGATAGAACAATCTCCATATCATTTACATTCATCTGACACCCATAAGTCTCTTGATAAATTCGTCCCTTTGAAGGAAGGCCAGAAGCCAGCATAGCACTATAGTACCAAAAATGTGAAAACGTAAACACATTGGGGGTAATTTACAACTACTGGTTTTAAGAAATTTCATTCACTAATACCCTAAAAATGAAAATTACCAAATTCACATGTAAAATCATAACCACTACTAATGAACTGTGGAATCAAAAGCTAAGATGGAAAACACTCACTTTATTCATCTTGGTAAACAAGCTATTTATATAGCTTTACATGATAAACAAATTGCAACTAATAAGCCTACTAACAAGGATAAGATAAAACAACCTCTACTAAATAAGACTTCCTATAGACTAGGATTTATTTAACAACATTTGACTAACCAAAAGACTAAATCCAACAATCCCTCCCTTAAGCTAATAAGCCAAATTTCAGTCATCCCAAGCATGTCCTGAAGTCTTTCAAACTGCTCCAGTTTTATTGGCTTTGTCATAATGTCAGCAATTTGATCTTGAGAGTTGCAGTAGCTCAATTCTATGACTCCATCATTCACCAAGTCTCGTAGAAAATGAAACCTTACATCAATATGTTTGCTCTTTCCATGAAACACCGGATTCTTAGATAGCTTTATAGTGGAACTATTATCACACATGATCACAGTATTCATCTTTCCTTCAATTCCATGTTTCTCCAACACTCTTCCTAACCAAATACATTGACAAGCACATACCGCTGCTGTTATGTATTCCGATTCTGTGGTAGAAAGAGCAACCACAGATTGTTTCTTTGAAGACCAAGAAACAGCTCCAGACCCCAACATAAACACGAACCCAGACGTGCTTCTTTGATCGTCCAAGTTACCAGCATAATCACTGTCAGTAAAAGCCATAAGTTTCAAATTTGCTTCACCTCTCTTATAAAATATGCCAATATTAGTGGTACCTTTTAAGTACCTTAAATTCCTCTTTGCTGCAAGCCAATGTGACGAAGAGGGATTGGACATAAACCTGATTATCAAACTAACCCCATACATCAAGTCAGGTCTAGTTACAGTCAAATACATAAGACTTCCAACCACCTGTTTGAATAAAGTTTCATCAATTTTGCCTCCATCATCATCTTTAGACAACTTTGTACCTGGCACAATTGGATTTTACTGCATTAGCTTTCTCCATGCCAAACCTTACTAAGACATCTTGAGCATACTTCCTCTGACATATAAATATCCCATCTGAACATTGTTTAACTTCTACCCTGAGAAAATATTTCATCCTCCCTAAGTCAGACATATCAAACTCCAACATCATTGATTTTTTAAATTCATCACTCATCAATCTATCATTTCCCGTGAAAATTAAGTCATCAACATAAAGACTAACGATTAGTATTTTACCTTCTTTTGATTTTGTGAACAAAGTGTGCTCACTTGGACATCTTTCAAAGCCTTCACGCGCAAAGTAACCTTCAATTCTACTGTACCAAACTTGTGGCGCTTGCTTAAGTCCATGCAATGCCCTCTTCAATCTATAGACTTTATCTTCTTCCCCCTTCTTTATGAACCCCTCAGGCTGATGCACAAACACTTCCTCCTTGAGCTTTCCATGAAGAAAAGCTCTTTTAACATCTAATTGAAAGACCTCCCAACTAAAGTGAGCCGCTGTTGCAAGTATCACACGAATGGTATCAAGTCTCGCCACAGGAGCAAATACTTCGGTGTAATCTACCCCATAACGTTGTGCATACCCTTTGGCCACCAACCTTGCTTTGAACTTCTCCACATCCCCATCTTTGTTAAGTTTGATTTTAAAAACCCACTTAACTCCAATAGGTTTGACTCCTTCAAAAAGCATAGTGAGTTCCCAAGTTTGGTTCCTTTCTATTGCTTCAATTTCCGCGGACATTGCATCTCTCCATTTCTTGTTTTTTACTGCTTCTCCATATGAAATTGGATCGTTTTCAGTTACCATCATCATTGCACTTAAGCTTTCTTCCTCCGACAACCCTTCCCCAGTTTTATAATTGGCCATCCAACTTGGTGTTCTTCTTTCTCGCACTCCCCTCCCTTCAACTAAACCTCCATGTGTGTTGTTAGAGTTTGGTGAATTTGGATCATTTGATGGCGACTCTGATTCCGTTGGACTGCCACTTACAACATCATTTTCACCATTTTCTTCTTCACGTGCTCCTCCATCTTCTTCATCAAGTTCTGCTTCATCCTCCCATTCTAGTATATCTTGTTGGACTTCTTCTTTTGTTCTTCTCCAGTCCCAACTTTCTTCTTCTTCAAATACAACGTCCTTGCTGATGATGACTTTCTTGGAAATTGGATCGTATGATTTCCAAGCCTTGGACTCATCACTAACTCCTATAAATACACATTTTTTGCTTTAAGATAATTCCTAAAGCTTTCTGGCCCGAGGCTGTGAAGTGGTGTGTGCATGTTCAGAATAGATGTCCCACGGCATCAGTTGAAAACCAGACTCCAGAAGAAGCACGGAGTGGTGAGAAACCAGTGGTAGAATACTTTCGAGTATTTGGATGCATAGCTCATGTCCATATACAATCACAAGAGGAGTAAGCTGAATGATAAGAGCAAAAAATGTGTCTTTATAGGAGTCAATGATTCTAATTTCCAAGCCTTGGACACATCATTGACTCCTATAAAGACACATTTTTTGCTCTTATTATCCAGCTTACTCCTCTTGTGATCTTGTATATGGACATGAGCTATGCATCCGAATACTCGAAAGTATTCTACC
>JAYMTP010002805.1:0-18624 GCA_036897365.1 Geranium brycei
TATTATTTATATTATAAATATATATATATATATTTTAAAATTGAAAATAATTTTTAGTTTTTTAAATACAAATGCATTTTCATTATTTTCAAAAAAGAGTTAACAAAATTTTCAGAAAACACTACACCATTTAAGCACTCAGCCGCGTATATTGGGCCAGTACACCGCTAATTCGCGCCGAGTAAAAGTATGTACGCAGGGAAATAATATTCAGGTTGCCTAGAAACTTGTACGCACCGCGTTTTGAGTGCGTGCATGGTTGTACGCAGCCAGAATACCAAGTAATTAAATGAATAATTAAATTTATCATTCCAGCCCATTTCTCTCAACCACCCAATTCTAACCTTATCTCTTACTCAACTTGTGTATTCTCAAAGATTCCTCTCCTCCATGACTTGCTCTTCTCCGTCTCCAGCAGCCTCTCTCAGCACCTCCCCTGGTCAAAGCTCGTCGCCTACCTCTTCTGCGCCCCGACTAGCCCCTGGTCTTCCTCGACCGCACCTCTCGGATCTTTGCTCCTCCTCATCGTCGTGATCGTGTTCTTGACCAACGTCGGGTCGCTCCTGATCTCGTCTTTCTCTCTCTCCCCAGAATCGTCCTCTCTCCAGACGAACAACATGTTTGAGGGGTTTTAGGGTTTCGATTGACCTGTTTTCTCACTCTCTTAATTTTGGATCTCACACACTCTCTCTGTGATTTGGTATCTCTCAGCGATTTGGGGCTGAAATCAGGAGGGAGCGCGTAGTAGCAGAGAACTCAATTCGTTGTCGGAAAGGAGTCCTCGCGGCGGCCACGATCACCACCGCCGTGAATCAATTCGACTCCGACTGAGTGTCGGTTCTTCTTTCTGTCTTTTAACCAAATTGTTTTGTGAATTTTTGCCCATAGATCTGTTGCAAACCCTAATTTCTTCCCTCTTTAGATTTGGGTTTTTCTGATTTATGTTTTTGTTGGGATTGGAAATGGGATTTGACTAGTTGTGATCTGGGATTGGGATTTGGCTACGGGAAACTGGGATTAGGATTTGGCTACTGGGATTTGGGTGTGATTTTTTTAAATTATTTTAATTAATTGAGGATGCGTACTGTATAAAAAATGCAGTCCGAATACGCGCTGCGTACTTTACGCAGCCTGAACATGCTCGGGCTGCGACTCATCCGTTGCGTTTTTCGTGATGCGTACTGTACGCAGCCAAATCTTCGCGCTGCGTTTTTTATGGGTTTGGCTGCGTACTTTACATGCAGCCCAAATGTCCAAATGGTGTAGTAAAATTGAACGCCGTAGGGCTAAGTGAGAAGTTAGGTAAGTTTAACGGGTTCACAAAATGCTTTTATCTTTTGGGGGATGTAAGCGAAAAACGTGAAAAGTTCGGGGGAGGTGTGTGAAGTTTTCACTTGTTATAAATACTAGTGTGTGGCGCGGTGCTACCCGAAAAATCTGATTATATTGATGTTTTTTTTAACAAAAACTAAAATATGATACAATAATAATTGTTGGTGAAGCAATTTATATTACTCTTGTTATAATTGAGTTTGATTTGAATTCGAGTTTAAGAATGAACTCATTTTAGGAATGATTATCTTCCATTTGATTTTCACATATTCAATGTTTTTCTTGTATCAACTGAACCTAAGTTTATATTTGGAACATGCCCTTTTATATGCAGCCTAGCAATGACATGAAAATCTCAATTTATAATTCCTCCTTAAATTTAAAGGGGTAATGCTTTTTATTTGTATATTAGGCTCATTACAATATTTAGTTAGGACCCATCAACCATAAAGAACGTAAGAATGAGTTGCATGTAGTAATATGAGAGGTTCGCGGAGCTGCTAATAAAAGTTTGGAAAGTTAGTTTTTTAGAGAGCTTCATCCAAGTGCAAAGTACTTGGTTTACAATAATTTTCTCACTTAGTCATTGTTGTGAGGGTTCTTTCCCACCTTATTAAGTTTTTCTCTCCTATTTGAGTGACATTATTGCAAATGATGGAATCATCTAGAATCTTGAAAGTGCTCCAATCTATTTTCAATTATATTGACTGGGTGGGGGCATTGCTATATTAGTGTCAAATAATCAATATTTTAGGTTTTGTACGCAAAATAAGTATTTTTGTATATTATGGCTATGTAGAGCCATAAAGAAAAGAATCGAGATCAAACGTAAGAAGATATACTTTAAACAAAACGGCGAGTTATTCCTGAAACAACATTATGTTGAGACGGCAAGAGTGTTCACCTCCAAGGAGTTGGAAATCACCACTGACCATTTTGACGAGAACAAGATTTTTAGTCGGGGCGGCCAAGACACTGTCTATGAAGGAAAGTTATTCGATGGGATAGTCATTGCTGTTAAGAAGTCATAGATAGAGAGAGAAGAGAGGCTTATCACACAATTCATTAACACGGTTGTGATCCTCTTCAAATCAACCACATGAACATCGTGAGACTGCTAGGATGTTTCTTGGAGACGGAGATCCCGTTGCTGGTTTACGAATATGTCAAAAACATGTCACTATCTCAGTATCTCCACGACCGAGTCGAGGGTTTGGTAGTTTCGTGAGCAACGCACCTCCAGGTCGCCACCCAAGTCGCCTGAGCACTCTCAGATTTGTACAACACATCCTTCATGCCAATCTATCATTAAGAGTGACATGTTCAGCTTTATGGTCTTGCTCTTCGAGCTCTTGACCGAACGGAAAGTTGTATATACCATAGAGGGCGGTGAGAGGAAAAGCTTGGCCTTAGACTTCCTCGAAGCAGCGGGAGATGGAAGACTATCCGATCTTGTTGATCCACGTGCAACGAATCACGATGTCGTGGCATTCACTGTCCTCGCGAGAAGATGCCTGGATATGACCAGATTAAATCGACCTTCAATGGCAGTCATGAGTACGGAGCTGGAAAGGATCAGCAATAGTGAGAATGGATCTGAAAGATTCAGGAAGTTAAATGAATAAAAGTAAGGCTGCTTGATTATTCATCCTCACTTGTGCCATTGAGATACACGTAGCTTTTGTGAGGACAACGAATGTCATAACCTCGTGATTCGTTATCTGAGGATCAAGAATATCGGACAATGTGTTACTTTCCATTACGACAAGGAAGTGTATGACCAAGCTTAAGCTTATACTCCCTTGTGAATGCAATTTATGTGCATTTATAATGCAATTGCTGTGCATGTAAAATGCAATTGGTCATTAAGTAGCACAAACATATTTAAGAAGTTCTTTTCGTGAGTGTTGTCAAGCCATTACAAATAAAACTATCAAACACAGAGCCTCATAACATTTTAATACTCTAACTTAACCAAATGTATAGAGGCAGCCCCCACATGGTACAATTCATTAACGAGGTTGTGATTCTCTTCAACTCAACCACATGAACATCGTGAGGTTGCTAGGATGTTTCTTGGAGCTGAGGTCCCATTGTTGGTTTACGAATATGTCCAAAACGGGATACTATTTTAGTATCTCCATGACCGAGTCGAGGGAACGGTAGCCAACATTCTCCTAGACGACAAGTACATGACAGCCTCCATGCCCATCTATCACTGAGACACCAAGTTTGCCGACATTCTCCTGGACGACACGTACACAACCAAGGTAGCAGATTTCGGGATCTCGAGATTGATGGCCATCAACCAGACGCACCTTACCATGCTTTTGCAAGGAACACGCGGTTACATGGACCCGAAGTATATACACTCGGGTCAGTACAGTGATAAGTGTGACGTGTTCAGCTTTGGGGTCTTGCTCGTCGAGCTCTTGACCGGACTGAAAGTTGTATATACAGTAGAGGCTGGTGTGAGGAAAAGCTTGGCCTTAGACTTCCTCGAAGCAATAGGAGATGGAAGGCTGTCCGATCTTGTTGATACTCAGGTGGCATATCACGATGTCGTGTCATTCGTTGTCCTCGCGAGAAGATGCCTGAATATGACTGGATTAAACTGACCTTCAATGGCAGACGTGAGTATGGAGCTTGAGAGGATAAGTAATAGTGAGGATGGAGCTAGAGATAGAGAGATTCAGGAAGTTTAATGAATAATAGTATGGCCGGTTGATTATTCATCCTCACTTGTGTCATTGCAAATTAGTTCTAGCCATTGAGATCCAAGTAGCTTTTCGCGAGGACAAAAAATACCATAATCTCGTGATTCACTGTCTTAGGATCAAGAACATCAGACAGTGTGTTACTTTCCATTACGACGAGGAAGTGTACGACCAAGCTTATACTTATACCCCCTTGTGAATGTAATTTACGTGCATTTAGAATGCAATTGACATGCATTTAGAATCCAATTGGTCATTAAGAGGCACAAACATATTTAAAAACTTCTTTTCGTGAGTGTTGTCAAGCCATTACAAATAAAAATATCAAACATAGATGTCTAATAACATTTTAAAACTCCAACTTAACCAAATGTATGGAGGCACCCCTACAAAGTACAATTTATTAACAAGGTTGTGATTCTCTCTCTAATCAACAATATGAACATCATGAGGCTGCTAGGATGATTCTTGGAGATGGAGGTCCCATTGCTGGTTTACGAATATGTCCAAAACAGAATACTATCTTAGTATCTCCATGACTGAGTCGAGAGCCCGGTAGTTTCATGGGCAACGCGCCTCCAGATCGCCACCCAATTCGCATAAGCACTCTCACACTTGCACAACACATCCTCCATGCTCATCTATCATCGGGACATCAAGTCTGCCAACATTCTCCAGGAAGACACGTACACGGCCAAGGTAGCGGATTTCGAGACCTCGAGATTGATGGTCATCGACTAGACGCACCTTACCACGCTTGTGCAAGGCACACACGGTTACATGGACCCGAAGTACATGTAGTCAGATCGTTACAGTAACAAGAGTGATATATAAACGGTCATTTGGTGATGAAGATCTCTCTCTTAGCAAACTCATATCTCATATTTAGGCGTGAGGGAGGGATGAGAGAGGGAGGAAGGGGGGGAGGGAAAAGATGACATAATCATATTTTATTCTTATGAATCTCTCTCTCATTTATGGCTCATATATCCCAAACTTTTTTTTAATTCTATGTGTAAAAACAATGGGTGATCATGCATATGCTAAATATAGTAAGTACTTTTGTGGGACCCACAAAATTGTTAAAATTCATCATAATTAAGTGTAAGTTGAGCATGAGTTTATTAAAAATTGTACAATAATAAATAAAAACTAATGAGTAATTATAACTAAAATTTAATAAAAAAAAATTGATTTCAATTTTTTTTGACAAGAGATAGTCAATATATTAAGACATATTTGTTGCAAGTACATAACGGAGATCGGCCGGTAATGTCGCCGGACTAAACTCCCGATCAGGGCCCGAACGAGCAGCAAACAGCGTCCTTCTCCGTCTCTAAGAACCAGACCCATTCCAGTAATCTGATGTGGCTTATTTATTGCACCATCTGTGTTAAGCTTGATCCACCCCAACTGGAGGCCTCTAACTAGGCGCTGCTGGATGAGATGCGCTTCTCGGACTGACTGGGTGCGAAGCAGCCCACTCCCGCCTAGTCTTCTTAGCGAGGATCAAAATACTGTTAGCTGAAACGGCTTTAGCCCTCCATACCAGATCATTGCGAGCCTTCCATATCCACTACCATGCCAATACTGTTCTATCAACCATGACTCTATTCTGAGATGAGCATATAACCTCTACCCTTTCTGCCATAGTAGCTCCTGTTACAGAACCCAGCCCATAAGCTCCCCATACATCAGCCAAAGCTTGACATTCAAAAAATAAGTGCATCTCTGATTCCTCCCCACTGTTACATAACGGGCATGTCTTGCTAAATTAACTCGAGTAGGGAGACTACCTGTGAGGCAACACCATATGAAGAGGGTTACCTTTTTCGGGATCCGAAAACCCCAGACTCCATCTTGATGAATAGCGTTCCAGATACCCGCTTCCCTAAGAAGGAAACAATAAGCTACTCTCATAGAGAATTCACCCGATAGACCGTCTTTCCAAAACCACTGATCAAAGGTTAAGGCAGAAGAAATGGGGGTAGCCAAAATGTTGGTACTAACCTCATGATGAGAAAAGAAAGCTTCCACTAGAGGCCTATTCCAGCACCTCCCCCTTGGCCAAATAAGTCATGAACTTTTAGCGAGGACCCTCTTGATTGACCTATCGGCACCGACTCATCCCTAATCAACCACGGAAACTCAGTAATGCCGAAATCACCTGGGCCGACAGCCAATCTACAACCCTGCCTTCACAACCCTTAGGACACAATTAGGCTCCTTCATATGTAACTGGGATTAGAGCCCATCGAAGCCGAAAGGAACGAACCATTGGGAAGGCGTCTTAAAGACCCGGGCAACCAACGAATTCGGATTGGTTAAAAACCTCCACCCTTGCTTAGCCAACAGAGCTATATTGAATTCTCTTAATCTCAAGAATCTTAACCTTCCTGACTCCCTATGAGTACATAGAGAATCCTATTTCCTCCAAATTATGCCTTTGCCTTCTGTTTTTCCCGTCCACCAGTACCTTACTAAAACTCGTTTGATATCAGATAAAACTCCATCTGGAATAAAGAAGACATTGAGTGTATAGATAGGAATAGCTTGGAGAACTGCCTTGATTAAAACCTCCTGACCCGCCCTCGAAAACAAACGGCCGTACCAGCGCCCAACTCTGTCTCGAATTCGGTCCACCAGATATGCAAACCCTTTCCTCCTATTTTGCCCAATCATATTGGGAAGTCCCAGATAAACTGCCGGATCAGCCTCCTCGCGAAATTGGAGCTCCCCTAATATGCTGGCCTTCACCAAAGGATTGATATTGGGACTAAACTGGATGGTTGATTTATTTGGGTTCAAAAGCTGCCTCGAGGCTTCATGATAGATAGAGAAAATTTCCTTTATACTTCTAGCCGTGACAATATTTGCTCCACAGAATAAGTAACTATCGTCCGCGAATAGCAAATGGGAGATTTTTGGCCCATTTCTCGAGATAGAACTTCCCTTGATTAACCCCCATCTAGAGTAATCTTCAAATAATCTTGATAACCCCTCGGCACAAATAATGAAAAGAAACGGGGATAGAGGATCACCTTGCCAGCCCGTCGTTGGTTGGGCTAACTCCACCGACCTTCCACTGGATGCCATATTGAACTTGACCGAGGAAATACACATGTTTATGAGAGTCACCCAATGCGTGCTAAATCCCATACGATTTAGGATACCCATCACATAGCTCCACTCCAATCTATCATAGGCTTTAAACATATCTACCTTCAACGTCATCTACCCCGCTCTCCCTTTGGTTTTCCTTCGCAAATGATGCAACATCTCAAATGCAACAAGGATGTTATCCGATATAAGCCTTCCTTTGATGAAAGCGCTTTGAGAATCTGAAATCAATCTCGGCAGCAGACCCCGCAGCCTATTAGCCACAACCTTTGAAATTATTTTGTAAACTGTATTACATAGGGCTATCGGCCGTAAATTGGCCATTGTTCTCAGGGACTTCGTCTTTGGAATCAGCATCAATGTAGTACAATTTAGGCTCGGGTCGAAAGTACCTGTGGCGAAGAAATTTCGAACCAATTCTACAACATCAGCCTTGAGAGTGTCCCAGCAGCCTTGGAAGAAACCCGGAGTAAAACCATCGGGCCCCGGAGACTTAGCCGGCTCCATACGAAACACCGCCTCCTTGATTTCTTCTTCATTCATTTTCCTCAAAAGCCAATCATTTTCTTCATCCGTCACTGTTGGTTCAATCAAATTCAGCATCTTATCCGCCTCCCCTCCTGTTGTTGTAAATAATGAATTAAAATAATCAGCAATAGTTCCCGCTAACCCTGACTCCCATCCGCACCAAGCCCTCGAGGAGTCCTTAATTTTGTCAATGAAGTTCACCTTCCTCCGCCAAGACGCACTAGCTTGAAAATATCTAGTGTTACTATCTCTCTCCTGGAGCCAAAGTTGTTTCGACCGCTGCCTCCATTCAACCTCTTTCTTCTCCAGGACTGCCCCTAACCTTGCTGCCTTCTCCCCGTAAGCCTCAATACTACTGGGGTCTCTACGAATAAACAGCCCTGCTACCTCTTTCTGCAGAACCGAGATATCTCTGTCCCTAGTCATCGCCTCCGCTCGACCCCAAACCCGCAGCCTCTCACCCAACTGTTGCAGCCGAAAGGAGATCGAACCACCCACAGTGCTTCCCCACTCTTGACTGACAACTCCAAGGCAATCATCTTGTTTCAGCCACCAATTTTCGAAGTGAAACCTCCTTTGATGTCTAGTCCGAACCTCACTCCCAGTTCAAGTAACAAATGAGCGTGATCCGAAGTAGAATAGCCTAGATGGATAACCTTAGCTGCCGAAAACTTGACCCTCAACTTCTCGGATACCAACACTCTATCCAGCCTCGCTTCTACCCAAGAATCTGATCCCCGACCTCTCTCCCAGGTAAAGCCATACCCCGAGAGAGGTAAATCCTCCAATCCACAATCCGACAAGGCTGAGTTGAAGCCTGAAATTAAATGGTTTGGATAGTCCAGACCTCCCCTGATGTCCTGTTGGGATGTTACATTATTGAGATCCCCAAGGAGGCACCAAGGTAAGATGCTCCTCACCGCAAGGTCTCGCATCAGGTTCCAAGTTCTGTGACGCAAACTACGGTTAGCTTCTCCATATACCCCTGACAATCTGTATTTAGCTACACCTCCCACTGAAATTATCACATCAATGTGCCTGCTTGATACACTTAACAGTTCCACCTCTTCCTTGTTCCTCAATAACAGTATCATGCCACCACTCCTCCCCACAGGATCCATGGCCATAACACCTTCGAAATCCAGACGGCGTCGCACATACTCCGCCCTGGACTTATCACAAATTGTTTCTGTCAAGAAGACGAAATTGGGTCTATATCGGTTGGTCAGACCGATTAGGAACTCAACAGCCCGTGGCGACCCTAGACCACGGCAGTTCCACATGAGCGTACTCATTCCTTCGGACGGGCTCCCTGGAAAGAACCCGCCCCTAGCGTTAACAAGCCTCCTACACCCTTCCCCAAGCCTTGCTCCTCAGATCGTGCTTCTCCTCCACTACCCTCTCCCGTTTCAATTTCTAGGACCCTCCTCCTTTTAATCGAACCCGGGATCAGCACCGGGTCCTTACCCTTACCTTCCATCCGAATATCCATAGTTGAAACCTCCACCCCGTTATCGCCTCTTCCCCCACTCCTACTCCGATTCGAGGAAGCGGAGGGTGATGAATCCACACTATCATCTATCATCCACTTCTGACCTTCCACGACTCTATAATTCCGAGGTCCCGCCCTGAGCCAGAGACCGTACGGTTTTGCCACATCCTCTAGTTCTCCCTTGGGACACCGTCGGTCAATATGACACATGATTCCACAAGAGAAACAAAAGGAATGAAGTTTCTTATAGCAAAAGTTGGCCGAAATCGCTCCCCGCATACTGCCTGAAACCATGACCCTTCTCCTCAATGGCCGATCCAGCGGATAGGCGACTCTGACTCTCATAAATTCCTTCCATGCCCCCAAGAAGTTTGTCGGGTCGATTTTCAGAACTTCCCCAACATCGCCCCAAGCCTTGCTACCGCCCTCTCATTTTTGTAAATCTTGGGTAAATTGTGTATTTGGACCCAAAGAGGAATTTTAAGAAACGATACCTCAGATGGCAAGGCCGTAGGTTTCAAATCTTCCAATAAGAGCGTCATGCGGTTGTAGACCCAAGGTCCTCCCTCCTTCACCGCTGCACAATCCTCCTCTCTGAAGAATTGGAAAACGAACAGGTTTGCCCCTATAGTTCTCACCTTCATTCCCGCCTGAGGTCTCCATAAGAACGCCATGTGACCCTTCATACCTCTCGGTGAGAAATTTCCCCACCAAACAGTATCTCACCCCTTCCGCCCTAACTCCTTCGTCCTCTTCCCCCATACACAATTCCTCTATCTCTTCTTCAATCTGGATATCCTTCCCTCTTTCCCGTCTTTCCCCTATACCTTCCTCCCTCTCCATCGCCTGTAACCGCCCGATTTTCGTCCATCTCCGCCGTGCTAACCGCCAGAAACCCTTGAAACGGCACTCTCTCTCTCTCTCTGTTCCAAAATAGGACACAAATTGCACTCAGAGCGATAATGCTTTGATTTTTGCGGTTTTTAGTTTATTTCAATTTAAACCTTATTTTGTGAGTCGCTCATGTGCAGTTTTTCAAACTGTTTAAGTAAGAATTAGACCAAACGGTTCCTAATGTTCGTGAATTATATTCATAATATATGTCTGAAATAAGTACAAAGTTTGTTAAGACTTTATTTAATAATATAAAATAATAATTAAAAACTAATGAATAATGATATGTTATATTAAAAATTTAATAAACAAATTGATTTTAATTTGAAGTTTGATGAGGAAGATTTCAAATCCGAATAACTTTTTAAAATTGACGAGGAAGATTTCGAGCATAAAACCAAAAGACCACATGGGTAAACAAGATACACTAATATATTGATGCAACGACAAATCCAAGAATTCCCAGATACTACTAAAAAATCCATAAAATTTCCCAGCAACTCAAAGCAACACGCTATGAACAAATTGAAATGAAATTACAAAAAAATGTCACCAGAAAATGCTTCATCAATAGAAAACTGAACTCGTACAGAAAAACCCTTCAAACACAGTACAGTAGCACTCTTCCTGACTTTCTTCTCTACTTTAGACAAGAAAAGAAAATTAAAAATATGAGAAAATTGGATAAAAATCAACTAAAAGAAAGAGCAATAACACTAAAATTGGCACTTCTCTGGAGGAAGATTATTGTGTGCACCAAATTACAAAGTAATCATCAAATCAAACTCAAGTTACTATGTAACAAAATAGGGATTGTGTTCTCAGAATCAGAAGATTGAAAACCTCATTCCGTTGTTCGCTGCAAACAAATTGTATTCTTCAATGGCAGTCTCCGTTTTGTTGCAAGCACGATCGACCTCAGCGTGATCTGCTGAAAGTTTAGATGGAAACTCACCAGCAATTTCTTCTCTTGGCGGGACATGGTCCGATTTATGCCCTGCAGAGAAAGCTACTGGACCGCCGAAATGGAAGAGGGAGAAGCCTGAATCCTCGTACGTCGCAGCAAGACTCCCAACTTCTCCATTTGGAGGGGCTATGGATGCAAGTGATACAGCCGGAACCATCTTCTCTGTGTAAGCGCCGTTTAGCATTGAGAACTGGGGTTGCTCATCACCGTTCATGTCGTTGGCTTTGGCAATAGGCTGATAAACGGGGACTGGGTTGAACAGTGGAGCAGCTATATTGTGCATCGCGCCATATTGCATGCAGAATGGTGCTTCCCCGTTTAATCCATACCCAATAGGACTGGCATACAGGTAGTGGCTTGGATGAGGGAACGACATTAGTCCATTGGCAGGAGCAGCTGGCCAGGATACCGGATTTTGATGGTAGTAACCCATTGCTGGAGGAAGAGCTTGAAGCACTGGAAATTGCATATTTTGATTATGCATTGGAGGAATTAAGCCTTGATGTTGAGAACCCGGACTAGCAACTCTTTCGTCGTTGGGATTTGGCTCTTTTTTTGTCGGTGACAGCTTGAAAGATGGCCTACTTCCGAAAGCCAACCCTCCATTGAATTCCTGTTTTTTGTCAAGACCAACTTCATGAGACTCGGATAAACTATTCTGAATGCTGCATACCGTTTCCCTTCCTTCTGACTGTTGACTATTGTCTTCTGAATCTGATGTGGATGAGGACTCTGTGTTTCCATGACTTGAACTGAGACATGATGAGCAGTTATCAGAATTGGAGGTGCTGCTCATGGTCAGAACGTTCGAGGAGTTACTCATGAGACATAATCCAGCGTCTTCATCATCAGCTTCTTTGGAATGGCAAGAATTTTTTGATCCGTTTTGGCAGCTTCTACCCATTTCCAGGCTAGAGTTTCTCAATTCGTTTAAATTATTATCCTCATGGTTATTTTCGCCTGGACTGCCACCAAAATCGCCAGATGAGCTAGAAATATCAGTCTCCGGTTCCATTTCTTCAATCTTGACGGTAGAGGAGGATCTCAAAGTAATATCAGAGTCGGAATTGCACCTAGGATACTTTTGTGGTTCCATGGGCTCCCAAACTTGTTTAGGATGAGGCGACTCCCTACAAGGATTGTTCCCTGTGATGGTTTTTCCTTTTGGACGTCCATAATCAATTTGAGTATACTTGTTACCACGACAAAACTGTTTAGAGCTATCAAACGCAGATTCTGACTTACTCATGCACTTGGTATCCCGCCCTGATCTGATTATAGGAGCATGCTGGTCAGTCTTTGCTCTATATTCATTGTTTTGGTTGCAGCTACATGAATTGAAATCATACCTGTCACTCGCCTTGTTGTCAGAACATTGGAACTTGGAGCTGCAATTTCGAGCATTGGCTCTTGTACCATGTACTCTGCTTTGCCTACTTGATCCATTGATTCCCCTGGATGAAGTCTCAAATTTATCCGCATAATATCTTGGCTCAGATTTATTAACCACAGCCCCACTTTCTAAAACAACATCAAACCGACGTCTGTCAGACCATTTAATAGGTGGATCAACTTGAGCTTCTCTCCGAAATTTCAATCTCCGACGAGAATATTTGGACTGCTCAACTGTAAAAGAACCAGCCTCATCTTTAAGGCTAGCAATTTCCCCGTCAAGATTTTCGTAAGAGTAATTTTGAATGTTTGAAGTGGCATAGCCCGTTGCTGACAGTTCATCTTCAGCCTCTGGAGGTACAGGCCTGCATAGAATAACACCACCTGACTCACTAACTGAATCAGTGCAGCTGAAGGCATTACTCGGTTCCTCGTCAACACTTGGAGGCGATTCTACATTTGAGACATCGAGAACCACAGCAGTTTCATTTGATTCAGAACTTCTTTCTCTATCCCTTTCTTTTCCTTTTAATCTCTCCTTTCTTCTGAGTTTTTTCTCCCTTTCTTTTGTTCTTCGCCTTTCCTTGCGTTCTTCCTCTTCATGCTTTTCCCTCTCCTCTTCTTCAAGAAGTTTCGTCTGTGGGTATCAATAGCATAGGCATCAGAATTCTCTAAAATCAAAAGTCAACTTTCCTAATATATCTTGATATCGAGAAAGAAAATTTTATCTCGCGTATATAAGGACCTGCTTTTCCAAAGTGATGATTTCTTTGCACGCAACATGAACCCGTTCTTCCAGCAGTTTAAGTGCAAGGCAAACAAATATGCTGTGTGCATTTTGGCGTGCTGTCCCTTCTCTGAAAGCTTTTTCTACCTGGAAACAAATACTATAAAGGATGAGTAGCAGAACTTACACATGTATATAGTACACACATATCTAAAACCGTGGAGCCAGCCTATCCTTCCCGGTGCTTCATAAGCCAAAGAATGGAAAAACATTCTCCAAATAAAGTACATATGTATATACTGCAAGAGTAAACTAGGCACATTCGATGGATGCCAACTAATTTGTTTGTGTGCCAAAACTTCAATCGTCTAATTCATATTGGGGTTTACTAACTCATTTGGATTTTCTCGTGTGTGGACTGAAATTAGAAAGAACATTGTTGTAAGTAAGCAACTGCTAAAACTTCAACCTAGATGAATCCCTTCATGTCCATTTTTCTACAAGGCATTTGCCATCACAGTGTATATTTCATCCTTCATAAGTTCAGGATTCAAGATGATTAAGTGTCGTAAACCTTATCTATCTATGCCAGTTCCTCATCATTAAATTATAAGCAATATCCTCAAGTCCGACCCTCAATATCATAACTAACTGATTGAAGGGAGCATCATCATTTAACATTATTACCTGCTACTGTTTTCTTAACTAACTTGTATCCCACAGTTCTTCACTCTACTCTCAAATACCTTGGAAATACGAAACAATTTTTCATACTTTTTAACTAGAGAATTCCCTTTTCTCCAGGTTTGTTATGTCATCTAAAGCAAGCAAACATCAGTGAACAACTATAATACCTGCTCCTTAAAAATAACAGTGGCAGCATCCAAAAGAAATTCTCGGGCAAGTTCAGGACTCTTCGCATGCTTTTGGGGGCGGGAACATTCTCCATCCAACTCATTTCCGTCCTTGTCCATGGATTCATCATCCTGAACGCGCAGAAAGTGTAGAACAATTAAAAATGATGATAGTAGCATGAATTGTCTTGATAGACATCTTTTTGTGAACTTCCTGCCTCGGTAAGCATGTATTTGCAAAGATGGAGGTGAATAATAAGCCATAGAGGACTCAAACTACCTCTTCTTCCTCAGCCTCTTCAGCATGCTCAAAAAACCTTTTGATGCTTTCTCCTCTGGTGATAGTAACAAAGCCATCCCCAACAACTAGGCGGCAATGTACGCATTGTTGACCCTTCAATGCATGAGCTTTCACAGAAAGCTCGGTGCAGCGACCATCTAGCTTCCAGGCCCTCAAAGTTATATAGCATGCACATAAACCACCAAGATCTAGGCCATCTACTTGAACACTTCCATTCATACCGACATTTTCAAATTCCAAGATGTCAGATTTTCCTTCTCCAGTTCCAATTGCCCATTCGAAGTGATGGTATATTCCAACAGTGTCTGTGAAAGTTTGCCGCCAATCAGCCTGGACCATCTCATCAGTTACCTGAAAAGGGAAATAAGCCCGAATTATATTATGTCGGAAATAAGCCTGAAAAGGGAAAAATCAAAACCATTACTTGCCACCTTTTTCTGTTATTCAGACAATTACAGTAGACCATAATAAGAACAGAATACAGGATGAAGAATTTAGCGCTACAGAAATGACAAAATCATACCTCATACTGGAAGGCTGTATCTGCAACACAAAACCAAGTAGTGCAGCGAGTTTCTCTATGCATGCGCTTCAGCTCCTTTAGTTCCTTGAACTCACGAATAACGTTCCTTCTGCAATCTCGACAAAACCTCTTGCTATCAAACCTGTGACATTAAAAATAATGAGAACATAGGTGGCTGCTGAATAAATATAGATGTGCAATGGTGTACTCTTTCAAACAGTTAAAAAGATGCTTATGAAAAGACAGTTAAGAAGATGCATATTCTACTCTTCCCAAACTTCTAAAGTATTGCTGATAAAATGACGACAAAAGGCTTACTTCTAAGTTCTAACAAGATACCGAAAAATGTTACTAAAACAATAAAGCATAAAAGAAAGTTATGAAAGTACATAAGAATGATATGTTCTTTGACGCTACAAAGACCACCCTCGGTTTTTCTCTTATCCATCCCCTTAGTCTAATCTACACTTGAAAAGTAGTAATAAGACTTAAACACTCCTCTATTCCCAATAATCCACAAGAAATCTATCACTTTACCTAAGCCAATAAGATCACCTAAGGTACATGTTATATGACATGAACAATTCCTCCATTGAGGAAAGGCTATGCGCCTTTTGATCACCCAAACTAATAATGTGCAGATAAGGGCTAAAAGGACTACAAATTAGTCTAAATAGGTTTCTAAGTATGCATTGAACTGCTTAATGGTAGCAAATTTTTAGCAAGACCAGAAAATT
Organism: Geranium brycei; assembly: GCA_036897365.1. Classification (NCBI taxonomy): domain Eukaryota; kingdom Viridiplantae; phylum Streptophyta; class Magnoliopsida; order Geraniales; family Geraniaceae; genus Geranium; species Geranium brycei. Next base: position 15,585 of record JAYMTP010002805.1, read on the forward strand.
CAATTACTAAACCAACCAGATTCCCATCAAAATGCAGCATATTTCTAATTGTCAGATCTTCAAATGTCCATTCTCTGGCATTACATAATTCTACTACTAGTATCTCCAACCTAGAGGGGCTATACTGATAATCAGCTTTCTTGTTAACTAGCAATGAATGAAAAGCCTAAACTGATGAGGAGATGCCATAGAATTGAGTGAATTTCCACCTCTCATCATCAGTAGATCATGATCGAGGCTCAAGCATATTTACTCTCTCCAAGACTTCTACAATTCCAAAGTAGAGAATGATCTCAATATCCTTAATCTTTATGGAGTCCGAACTCTAAATCACCAATAAATTCCTGCCTGGTACAGGGCCTAACCCAATATCCCTGAAAACAGAAAAGGGATGACCTACCCTTTGACTCTTTCCCACCATAGACTTGACAGACAACTTTCAATAAACGTATTCATTTGGTAATCAACTTATCATCCACTGAAGCAGCCACAAGGGTTTTGTGCATTTAAGATGTTAAAGTTTCCAAGTTCATAAAGTTCAACTCTAAGAATTCATCCAGCTTCAAGTAGCTTGACATGCTATTCACCAACTCAATAAATCCTAAAGCTCAAGCCGCTATATAGTCCTAATAAAGGTAAGTGTCAAATACAAAAATCCCCTGGGTATCAGAAGGGAATTAAGCAGAGTCCAATGTGGCAACTACAGTATTTATTTGCTTGTGAAACATCACTCCACAGATGCATATGCCATCATACTAGAAGAAGGTCGATTTTGAAGATAGGTCTAGTTTCAGAATTCATCATTACAGGATTTCCAGTATAATTGCCTATACAAATCTTTTAAAGTTTTGCAGGTTTTAAGCAAGCTGTGACATATGCCAAATCAATCCACAAGATTTTGTCCAATACGAGAAGACTATAAGATACTGAACTTGAGGTCTGCCAATCAATTTTATGTGGCATGCATCATGGCAGCTGAGGCAATCAGCTCAATAACCAGTTTGATTTTGGAAGATCAATAAGCTAAAATATCTTCTCAAGAACAAAACTGAAGCAGAGAAACTTTTGTAATGACCAACAATGCTTTCTTCTCATTGCTATTTACCCAGATTACCACTTCCAATCAGCTAGTGTTGTAGCTCCACCAGTAGTAGCAATGTTATTCACAAGATATAAACACATAGCTAAGCACGCACCTGTACATAAGTCTCTCAATAAAATCCTCTTCCTTCATCCTCAAAAGAGACTGCCGAGTCTCCTCACCAAGTGCCGACCAGAAATCCACCAGTGTGTCACAAGAAAGTCTAGCGGTGTGTAAGGCACATGTCTCCCTTGTTCCATGTCCTCTCCCATAACTTGCAATTCCTTGGCTAATCCAACCCCGACCTCCCCCACCACAAGCATCGGGATAAAGCAATTCGCGCTCCCTTTCTCTTGCACGGGCACTGTCAAAGACCTACATAAACAGAGGGTTTTAGCTACCGCAAAATGACAAATCATCTAACAAAAGAATCCAGTGCATTAGAAAGGTTCAATAGTATGAGCATACATTTTGGAGTCCCTTGAGAGACTTTGAGCATAGATAGCAATCCAAAAGAGTCAATGAACCATCTCGTGTAGTTGTAAGACCACCCCAAGGATGAACAGAAGGATCCTGAATTTCATCTTGACACCCATTGGTGAGGCCTAAACCACCATCTTGTTGATTTTTCAAAGCTCCTGATATGTTACAGGGAAAGTGTCCACCTGCTCCTTCCTGTTGCAAAGACTTCCCATACATGACAATCTGCAAAAAAACCTCGAGCAGTAATCCATTGCATCGAGAACAGTACAAGTTCTTACGAGCTTGTTCAAACAGAGTTTGCTTGTCAATCCTTAAGAGTTCCTGTCGAGCTTGGGACGACAACTCACTCCAAAACTACATAACAGTTCAATAGAATTTTGTTAGTAAGCACACACATACAAGTTACAAAAAAGGAAGACCATATATTCAGTGTCTGCACTCCAAACCCACATTTCTAGTTATTACAATAACTATAGGGGGTCGAGAAAGTTCAAGCCAACGTGGTTACTTAAGCAACGGCATTACAATGGAAAAACTGAATATGAAAATGGGAGTGAAAAAAAACTTGAAAACCTAAATAACTGCAACCCAAGTCGCATTGCTCAATATCTAATCTGCATGTGTTCCTAAACTCTCATTATATGCAGGCATAGCAACAATTGTCCTCACCTTCAATGAAGTGGCAATTCGTACTCAATTCTAATACCACTGTCTCATCCAAACCAACATGTTCAATGTCCAATTACATGAAAACATCAGTATATTTACAATCAGACCATAAAACTCTTCTCTAAAGTAACCCGCTCGTGCACAAATACAATAAACCAGAGCTAAACTACCCAGTAGCATAAATTATATAACCAGACTGGATCTCATAACTCAAATTTTCATAATCTTATCAGCACCCAATACCTCCTAGCTAACAATCGCACAACCAAAACACACCCAGAACTCGAAAACCATCCCACTTATCTACTCATACTACAAGATCCAATCCTAACTAACAGACCCATCACAATTCACCAAAAACACCAAAACTATTGACAACAACAACAAAAATGATATAAAAGTGCAGTAATCGCAAAATCAATGACGACCCAGTACCTTCTGGAGCTGATTGTAGCTAACGTCGTCGCGGTGCTTCGACCAGAACCCATTGGCCGCAACCGAGTACGCATTACTGAATTGGTCATTCCTCTGCGCTAATCCAGGCATCTTTTTATCCTACACACTCATAGATTCAATCAACAACAATCCACCCATGTCTCCCTCATCGTTCACCGATCGAAACCGACCAATTTGCTCGAGAAACAAAATCGAATCGCGAATTCTACGATGGAAATTGCATTGCCACGCGATTGAATTGATTGAATAAAAATGTATGAATGGGGCGGAGAGGGGTTATGAGATCGAAATGGATTGAAATCGAACAATTGATTGGATTCAGAAAAGTCGAATTGGGGTTTTTGGTCGATG
>JAYMTP010002806.1:0-18622 GCA_036897365.1 Geranium brycei
CTTGGACGGGTGAGCGTGCTTTCACCACCTAGTGCGTCGATCCGAGGATGGTACTCCGTTCTTTACTCTCTTAGCTCTTTTTTCCTGGCGTTCTTGGTTTTGGTTTGGGGCTCAGTTTTCCCCTTTTTTGTTTGTGGTTTGGCTTGGGGCTCAGTTTTTCCCCTTTCTTTGTTTGTTCAGCTCTTTTTCGTTTCTCGTCATTTATAATATATTTTTTACTGATCAAAAAAAAAAAAGAATACAGTGGAAAAGGAGGAAGATGAGGAAAAGGGGAGGGGGTGGTCTGGAGGTTTTGCCATCCTGAAAATCGTGAGTCTGTTTATAATTGTGGAGAATTCATAATCTATGATAAACAGAGAACTCTGGTTAGGAATTAAAGCAAGTTGGCTCGCGAGCCTTACAAAATTTTTGATAGGTTGGACTCGAATTTGACTCGTTTATCAAACACCCAACCTTACCCTCAAAGTCAGCTCGAGTTAAATTACAACTAGTACATACCAAAATTTTAACGTAGGAAGGGCTCGAGCGGATCTTTACAAGTTCGACTCATTTTTCTATAACAATAGTTCATTATAATGATTTACTAGAACAAAAAATAAAATTATCTTTTTTTTATTTGTATTCTTTAAAAAATATTAATATTTACATCTCAAATATATTATTATAATTTGAATTGTAGAAAAGTAATTTGAATTTTTCATGTTAGTTTGCAAATAAAATTTGGTTGATGGTGGTAAATTAACCCATATTTTAGTCGAGAGTGTAGTAAATTGCAAATCAAGTATAATTGATGTCACTAAAGTGCAATTTCATTTATTATTGAGTCATCAAAATTTAAAGGGGAAAGACAGATTATTAACACACCCAGAAGATAGGTTTTTCAAACATGGATCCACCCAAGTTTAAATTTGCTTGTTCCGCGCACTCAACTAACCGACATTTTATTCCGTCACTGATGGGATTATTTTTGTAAGAAGACTAAAAGGCCCTTAATTAACTTTTAAATTTAAAAAATGTCATTTCAAGTCAAATATATTCTTTCCTTTTTTTTAATTTAGAAGTCATTCTAATCCACCAACAATATCAAAAGTTTTTAATCACCCATCTTCATTGTGGACCCATCTACTAGAGTGAGTAAATTTAGATTGTAGGTAGTGGTAATTAGAGGAAAGAGAAGCTCAACGTCTTGAATCTTGTATTTGTGTTTTTTTTTATTTGTTTCATATTTTTCCATAACTTTGATATGAACTTGCCAATAATTAAATTTCATAAAATTTTATTTTTTAAATATATAAAAGGCAAAAAGACACTTTTGTGTACCTAACTATAGCAAATTCTCACTTTCATACCCTACCTTTTTTTTCTTTTTTTTGGTACCTTGAATTTCATTTTGGGACAATCTACTCCTAAAATACTAAAAATACCTAAACTACCCCTGAAATTGAACCAAATTAAATTTGGTCTAATCTAGTCTAATTTCAATTGTTGAAAATACCAAAATGCCCTTAAATCAACTTCAAATTTTCAAAACATACCCCTTAAGTCTCTCCTCCCATCTCTCTCCACCTCCTCCTCCGTCGCCCCTCCTCTTCCTCACTCTCGCCTCCGTCCTCTCCTTCGCCACCGCTAACGACCACCGCCCCAATCCTCATCCGCCTTCGATCACGCTCCTCCGCCGCATCTTCTTGCTCCCTATTTTCGGCGAGTGGGTTCGAAGACTCACTCCCGGAGAGCTCTTCCTCACCGGAATGTTGGGTTTTTGGTCCCTGTCGGTGATGCTCTATTCCTTGAAGATCGGAGACGTTGGTATTTGGAACTACTAGGTCTCTTCCCCGTCTCTGGTTTCAATAATTGATCGTGAATAGTATGACACTAACTCAGCTCAAATGCCGGTTATCCTCTGACTCACTCATGCAGGCCCGTCTTAAGCACCTAGATAGACTTCTTAATTAATTGGTAAATCGAAGTCCAAATCGAGTTTTTTGATTTGGGTCTCGACGGAATTGACCTTGTACCGGTAGAAGCCGCAGCAATTCGAGACCATTCCGTCGAACAATCCTGCCGGCGACTCGTCGCCAGAGTTTTGCTCCGGTGAGGTGTCGAACGAGGAGGAGGAGCAACTGTAAATCATAATCACGCAGTGTCCGATCAAGCTTCGGCAGCTCGCTACCCTTTTGGTCGCTACCCACCTCGTCGCTGCTCACTGCCCAGCAGCCTCTTTCTCCAAGCCTCTCCTACCTCTCGCAGCTATAGAGGAGCTCAACATCGCCTTTGTTTTTTCTGATCAGAAAACAGAGCATCACTAGCGTGCTCAACATTACCTCTGTTGCATCGCCATCACGTGGGTATCCTTTGTCTCCGGCTCCGACTAATCTAGCCGATCAATCCTCCGCCAACGTCGACCTCTCAATCACAAAAACCCAGAGAACCCATAGCCTCTGTTTTATGCTCGACTAATCGGCCGACACCGACGGCAATCTCCTCTGGCCAGCTTAGCTCACCGCCAGCAAGTAAGCTCCTCTCATAGTGATTTCAGCCGATCTGCATCAGCCTCGTCGTTCTCTGCCCCGTGTGCAGCTCACGCGCCTATGCGTGTCTACCTCACGCGCCGGAGCCATCGTCGCCGGCCACTGCGGCCTTGTCGGCTCCGCCATCGTCAACAATCTTCAGCAATCATCGTCGCCGGCCACCGCGACTCGCCAGCTCCTCCCACCGTCCTGGTTCGCCTTCGCCCACTAGAGCCGAGCACGACGTCTGCATCCTCAGCGGCACCGGCGATTACAGCCGCTTCGGTCTCCACCTCGTCGGTTCAAATACCCTTCATTCTGGTTTAGGGTTTATTGAATGGGGTATGAATGGAGATAAGAGAAAGAGATAGAAACAAAAAAAAATCAAAGAGAGAAAATAAAAAAATTAGAAATTGAAAGGATGGCATTCACTTGAAAATTTGATGAATAGTTGAGGGTAATTTCGTCTTTTTACGCTCTTTAAAAATTGGGCCGGTTCTCTCCATTAGACCAGATTTAATTGTGGTTCAATTTCAGGGGTAGTTTAGGTATTTTAGTATTTTAGGAGTAGATTGTCCGAAAATGAAATTCAGGGTACTGAAAAAAAAAAGAAAAAAAAAGTAAAGTATGAAAGTGAGAATTCGTTATAATTAGGTGCACAAAAGTGTCATTTTCCCTATATAAAATCAGTGTTTTATAGAGAAGACTATGGTCAAATATGTGCAATTAAAGTTGATAAAAAATGTTGTTGGAGGGTAAAGATGATGAATGGGGTGTCATTCCTCTCTGATTAGGGCTAGTTTTTCCATTTTCGAAATACGATGCCGTTTCCATAAACTAGGGTCAGATTTTCCATTTTTGAATTGGGGAAAGTTTGTGTTTTTAACTATGGTACACCCAAGTTTCAAATTACCTTTTCTGCGCACCCAATATTTTATTTTTTAATATAAGGGCATTTTCGTCATTTCCTAAAAAGTTAACATACTTTTAAAAAAAAATTAACGGAGAGGGGTAAAATGCAACTTTGAAACATATCACAAGCTCTAAATGGACAAAAGGTGAATTAGAAATTGAACCTAAAAAATGGCCACTAGAAATGGTGTTGTTGAGAAAATAAGTTCTGCAGAAAATTTAGGGGCTAAAGCCTGCTACATATTTTTAGGCCAAAATATTTCTCTACAAAGTTTTCCAATTTGTAAATTGGGAATAATATTTTCCAATGTGTAATTCGAAAATAAATATTTTCCAAATTAGTATATTTGGGAAATAGATATTTTTTTCAAAATCGTGAAATAGGAAATAATACTCTCCAACTTGTAAATTGGGAAATAATGTGGTCATAGTATGCCATTAATTGGAAAATTCTCTTACTTGAACAATAAGAAGAATTTTATTTGTTCCCCAAGAAAAGAAAATTGGTAAGTCTTTCATTCATATTTCGTTTAGGTTTTGAATCCATTTTGCTATAAATATTCGAATCATAAGCTAGAGCTAGATATATAGAGAAACACACACAACGAAAAACGTTCAAGAAACCCTAGCCGCCCTCATCTCTCTCTCTCTCTCTCTCTCTCTCTCTAGTTCGTTCCTCCTCGATTACTCTCTGCAGCCCAGTTAGAGTTTGATCTTGTTCGTCGTTGTATCTTGGGAGCGAGTTGCCCATACAGGGCAATAATCGTGTTTAGTAAAGCGGACTATCGTGTCTCGATGAAACCCAATTCCGTCTCCATCAAGTGATCCCGTACCAATTCCAGATTCTATGATATTAGTTTACAATTGTTCGTATTAATGATTATTATCAATAAAAATGAGGTATTATTTTGATTATGTATGAATCATATGATTTACTTGTTTATGTCCTGCATGATTGTTCGATTTAACTATTCAATTATTTGATTTATGTTTATGGACTAACTATTTATCTAACATTGTGTTTTTTAAGATCCAACTTCAATGTTTATTATTTAATATGTTGGGGTCAAGTTCCTAAGTCTGCTACCATTAAGCTCAAACCAAAATTTTGGGACAAACCGAGTATATACTAAGAAAAGAAAATTTCAACCCAACTAAGCAACAATAACAAACTTGTAAACCTAATTATAATTCTCTCTATCCTCATAAACAGTTGACGCATGGAATCCACCATTTTGAGCATTTCGTACTTTATCCTCAAGAGAACAATAATCCCTAACAATAAAAGCAAATCTTGAAGTCTTATTGTGTGAAAAATCATTACGCAATTGGGAGGGCATGAGGATATTCATGAGAGCCGCCATCAACGACGCATCTCCGTCGCCGGAGCTCACTCTAGAGATGCCAAAGAGAAAAATGGAAGCATCTTTGCCGCCGGACTGGTTTCTCCGACTCGCTGTCCAGATTCAGGGACTCGGACAGACTTCGCCGACTCACTGTCTAGATCTAGGAATCCGGACTCATCGCCGACTTGATATTCAGATTTAGGTATTCGCCCATGACGAATGGGAGCGCAGTGTGTTCTAATTGAAGCTCGCGAACACCGGGAGGTGCTGTTGTCGAGATAGATATCGTTGCAGGTGGGGGTGTAGATGGCTCGTGAACGCCACAGATCAATTCGTAGAAAAATTCTCTCAGCCCATAACTCATCCTTACCGGCCAAACCTTCATATTTACCACCTATCTTGAGTCCACACCATTCATAATCCCTTTCCCAAAATAAGTCTCGAGCCACACTTCCGTACCCACGAAATCCCCATTTCTTTGGAGGTTAAGGATGCAGAAGATGATATAGAGGCAATTTTGTCATTTTATAAAAAAATGAAATTTTCCGTCAAAAATTTCACAGTGTTAGAGTAAAGTGTAACAAAATAATAAATAGGTGAGTTGAAAATAATTTTTTTATAATAGGTGGAGTAAGTTGTAAAACATGTCATAAATTGCAATAAACTGTAATCATCACTATATATTATGATTAAGAGGGGCAAATGCAATTTTCGTACAAATTTTTACCTAAACTTGTTTTGAATTCTCGAGCTGAAGGAGCTATTGTCCCTCCTTGCGGTGGATTTGACCTTGCTCGTCCTAAGTTCCTCTTTCAAGAAAGGGAAAATGTCACTTACCTCCCCCGTACTTTATTCGATTTTCACTTACCTCCCCCATTTATAGAATGCGTTATATGGAGTCCTCGAAGTATACCACCTTTTCAGTTAGTCCCAACGGTATTACTTTTTGGTCAAAATGACGAAAATGCCCAAGTATTTAAAAATTTTAAAAACATTTTCTTAAAACATGTTTTTTTATATAAAAAGTGGTATATTTCGAGGACTTCACAGAACGCATTCTATAACCGGTGGAGGTGAGTGAAAACCGGGTATAGTAAGGGGAGGTAACGTTTCTCTGTCCTTTTGTTTTTGTTTTGCTTGTTTGAGTTGTTGCCTCGCTTCGTTAGTGGTTGTATCAATTACCTTGTCTCCTAGCTCAGTAGGTGCCTTTCTTTTGTTTCCTTATCGTTTGAGAAATGCCTCCCTCTTTGCTTTGCTCGAGTCACTTTGTCAGGAAATATATGAATTTTTCATGTCACGGGCCGTACATTCATATTGGTCCAAGATTATGGTAAGCTGATTATTAAGTGGGCCTGTAAGTAATAATATAAAAACATTATAGGCCCATATTTATGGCCTAATACTGCATTACCTTAAGCGGGCTTGAGTTAGAAATATCAACAGAAGCAATACATCATAGGCTCATAAAAGAGCAACTGATTGAGTCTCCTCTTGGCTTCCAAGAATGGTCAGTACAGTTTTCAACGCTATCTTCGTCTCACCCACTATTTGCTGCAACTTCGGAAGCAAGAGAAGCAAGAAACTGAAGCTACGAAAGCAACAACAAATTCCCCAAAACTCCTTCCCAAAATCGACCCCAACCCCTCTTTTGATCCCCCAAAAGCCGTACAAAGAGACCAAATTCCAGGCCCTTGACGCTGTCATTCGAGACCTCGAAGCCTCTGTCAAAAATGGCATCGTTGTCGACTCCGAGACCTACGCATCTCTGCTTGAAACATGCTACAAGCTTGGATCCATTGAGCATGGTATTCGAATTCACCGAATCGTACCCGCCAACTTGCTGCGCAAGAACTTTGGCATCTCCTCCAAGCTGCTTAGGCTGTACGCTTCGTGTGGGCAGATTGAGAGTGCACACCAGGTGTTCGACCAAATGTCTAAGAGAGACTCCTCCACATTTCCTTGGAATTCGCTTATCTCAGGGTATGCTGAGCTGGGTCAGTTCGAAGATGCCATGGCTCTCTACTTCCAAATGGAGGAAGAGGGTGTTGAGCCCGACAGATTCACGTTCCCTCGGGTCTTGAAAGCTTGTGGAGGAATTGGGTCGATTCAAGTCGGGGAGGCTGTGCACAGGCATATAGTGCGCGCCGGGTTCGCTATGGATGAGTTTGTGCTCAGTGCTCTTGTTGACATGTATGCAAAATGTGGTGACATTGTGAAAGCTCGCAAGGTGTTTGATAAGATTTTCACCAGGAACCCGGTTTCTTGGAATTCGATGCTGACTGGTTATATTCAACATGGGGTTTTGGCAGAAGCACTGGATGTCTTTCGAGGAATGATCAAGGATGGAGTTGAACCAGATTCGGTTGCACTATCCACAGTTCTCAGTGGAGTTTCATCGTTGAAGCTTGGAGCTCAAATTCATGGATGGGCACTTCGTCGCGGACAAGACTGTGCTCTGCCCGTTGCTAATTCTTTGATTGTCATGTATTCCAATCATAGGAAGCTTCGTAGAGCAAAATGGTTGTTCAGGCACATGACTGAGAAAGACATTGTTTCGTGGAATTCTATAATTTATGCTCATCGCAAGGATCCACAAGCTCTAACATATTTCGACCAGATGCGGAGAGCTGGTGTTTTTCCAGACAACATTACATTTGTGGCAATACTATCAGCTTGTGCACATTTGGGGTTGGTGAAGGAAGGAGAAAGGTTGTTTACTATGATAAGGTCCAGGTTTGGATTAAACCCGATCATGGAGCATTATGCTTGCATGGTGAACGTATATGGTAAAGCAGGATTTATTCGTGAAGCATATGATATAGTACAAAAGAGAATGGACTTTGAGGCCGGTCCAACTGTGTGGGGTGCGCTGCTGTATGCTTGCTACCTTCACAGGAATGCAGATATTGGAGAGATTGCCGCGGAAAAGCTTTTCGATTTGGAGCCAGATAACGAACATAATTTTGAGCTTTTGATGAAGATTTATGGTAGAGCTGGCAGGCTAGAGGACGTTGAGAGAGTGAGAACCATGATGGTGGAAAGAGGATTTGATTTGTAGACTGCTTTGTTTATCATTCAGCTTCTTATCGAAAATCCAAATGTTCACTTAGTGTTCATTGGACCAAGAATGTTGCGGTTGCAATACTCAAGCCTAGGATGCCGGAAGCTGTTTCTGCATCTGTTGGACTCGCATCTGCTTTGGTTCAATAGAGATTGCAGTAAAAACAGGCAAACTATTTAAAGCGGCATTTGGCACAGAGCTGCTGCATTTCTAAGGGAAGGTAGATGCAGATATCCTACTATTGTTGTAGATGTAGAGTTTATCATATTGATATAAAAAGACACGATTTGTAAATGAATCATAGAGCTTTGGTGAGGTTCATACTGCTTTTATCTTTTTTCAATTTTTTTAGTCCATAACCAATCAGTTCAAATTTTGCATATTTTCTCCCTCTACCTAGTTCCATACATTCATATTGCAACTAAGTTTTGAAATATTAAGGTAACTGTATTGACTGTTGAGGCATTTGGTGTATTGGAGATATGAGCATAGATCTTACTCATTTCACCATTTGAAACAAGAACAACTTGGAACTTGACTCGGTGTGTGCTAACAGGAAAAATTGCGGATGCTGCAAAACCTTGGAACTTTACTCGTTATATGCTACTCATTACTCAGGTATCCATAGTGAGCTTCGGGATAGTAACAGCTGTATATGCACCTTCTACTTCAAGATTTTCCGGGGGCAGATTTCAAAACCTCTTCTGGCACTCAATATTTGGCTTTATAGCATTTGGTGGGTTTGGAACTGTTTCTTCTTCAAAGTTGCTGGTAAGAAATTTCCAAAGAGCTAACTTATCAACTTGATGTACACAGTTGGGGGAGGAGCAGAGCTTTGTTTGCAACCCCCAAAACAAATACCATGTAATAATTATTTTTCCTACCGTTTTTTTTGACACCAACCGAACAAAGCTTTACAAAGAGGAATCCTCAGCAACAACATCATTAAAACGACAACACTCTGAGTTAGATTTCAGCCAGCACTGAAAAGAGCGGCCCTAGCTAAGAAATGAGCCATTCTATTCGAAGACCTACGAACAAAAGAAATAGAAGCATTCAACATTAAATTAAAAACCGAAATACAATCCGAGATAATAAAACCCACCGGAGCCATAATTCTTGATCTTCGCTTGATATCTTCCACGATTCCTTGGCAATCCGACTCCACATTCAACCCTTGCCAGTTCGATCTTCTAGCCCACTTCAGAGCCTCCTTGATACCCATAGCCTCAACAACTTCTGGGCTAAAAGCGCCATACCAGCTTCTACTCACCGGAGCTAGAACTGACCGCCGCGACTCATCCCTAACCACCATTCCCACCCCACATCTATTTCCCATTGAGTCAACAGCTCCATCAACATTTAGCTTCACCTGCCTGTAGGAGGCTTCACCCATGATTGTAATTGCCTCGCAAAACTCCTCCTATCCTTATTCGGCCTCTGACTGTCTGGCCAAGAAGATGCCATCTGCTCTGAGGCTAGCCAAATCGAATATGCTCCAAAACTCTTCCCTCTCCAAATTAATCCATTCCTCGACTTCCAGAGAGCCCACCATAAGAAAGCCAACCGACTCAATTTATCTTGGCTCAATTCCGACAGCAAAGCTCTAAAAATATCTTCCCATCCTCCCGGAGTGTTAGACAAATCTCTTAATCCCAATCTACAGTTAAGAGGCACTGATTTTGGGCATTTCAAGAATAAATGGACAGAATCCTCTCTACTATTTTGGAAAAGATTACAAACCTGGTTGACGCCGAGTGCCCTTTCCGCCAGAGCCGCCTTGACAGGGAGGCATCCCGACACAAGCCTCCACAAAAAATTCTTGATCTTAGGAGGAACATAGATCTTCCATAACGACGACCAAAACGTTCCTTGCTGCGGTCTCGGGGACCAAAAATTATTACATCTCAGGAGGCGCCTGTAAGCTGATCGAACTGAATAAATTCCCGATCTCTCTTTCGTTCAGTATCACCCATCCGCATCAATAGACTCGCCAATTGGGATCGAATCAATTAAAGAACGGTCCCTGTCATTAAACAATTGCAAGATAAGGTATTCATTCCATTCCCTACGCCCTGGTTTAAACTGGTCCCTCACTGAGCAATGTTGAAGGTTTGGCTGTAACTCACAAGGAGCCATGGTTCGTGCATAATTCTGAACTCACCCGGACCAATTCTGCAACGACAATGAGACTTAAGTAGATCTTGAGAAGCAAAAATACTTCGCCACAAATAACTAGGATTATGACCAAGTTCAGCATTCAGGAAATTAGATATAGGAAAATAGCTCGCCTTGAATAATCTGGCCACCAACGAATCTGGGTTTGTGAGAAGCCTCCATCCCTGCTTTCCTAATAAGGCGAGATTGAATTCTCTTAGTCTGTGAAAGCTTGAGACCCCCAATCTCCTTATGAGCACATAACGAATCCCATCTTTTCCATATGAGTCCTCTACCCTGTTTTAAGCCATTCCACCAGAATTTAGCAAACAAGTGCTTAATTTCTTCTATTAAATTATTAGGGAGTAAAAACACCGACATAGAATACGTTGGAAGAGCTTGCAACACCGCTTTAATTAACATTTCCCTCCCCACTATTGATAACAATTTACCCTCCCATTTCATCACATGCGCGGTAATTCGGTCCCTAATAAAAGAAAGAGCAGCCCTCTTGTTTCTGCCTACCATATTTGGGAGCCCAAGGTAAGTAGAGGCTCCTGGATCCTCCTTAAAACCAAGCACGGAACAAATTTCTTCTCTTTATGAACCCGAACAGTTTGGGCTGAAAAAGATCGATGATTTTTCCACACTAACTCATTGTTCCGAAGCTGTCTCAAAATTATATAAAAGCTCTTTGATTCTTAAAGCCTCCTCTCTGTTAGCTCGACAATATAAATAACAATCGTCAGCAAAAAATATATGAAATATGGATGGAGCTCCCCTCGAGATTCTACAGCCATGATCCTCCCCATAGATTCATAATGCTTTAACATAGCTGAAAGGCTCTCAGCACATATAATAAACAAATAAGGCGAGATAGGGTCATCTTACTTGATGCCTCTAGTCAGGGGATTAAGAGGAATAGATCTTCCACTCATACCCACTGAGTAGTGTAAGGGAAGGTAGGATCCATTTCATGGCAGCCAAAGCAATAAAAACAGAAATAACTACAATTCCCATCTAAGGATCTTATGCAAATTGCTAGATTAATCAAAAGAGGGATTTGAAAACTTTTACCTTAAATCGAATCAATGAGTATCCCGAATCGGTCTACTCCCCGAGGTATCCACACGAACAAGCAGATTCCAAGTCAGCTATAAGAGACCTACTATAATCACTATAGCCTAGGAGATGGGTAGGGCTGTTCACCGAGTCGGGTCGGGTATACCCGACTCGGGTCGTACCCGACTCGGTTTGAGTCGGTTGGGTAGTCGGGTATCGGGTCTGATCCGACTCGGGTATCGGGTCGAGTCGGGTATACCCGGTAGACCCGATGGGCCGAAAATTTGGGCCCAATTTGATTTTTTTTGAAGTGAGGCCCATATTTTTATGAGCCCATTCATGTTTTCAAGCCCAATTTTTTTTCCTGTATATTTTTCCATACTTATACAGTTATACTGTTATACTTATACATACTAATTTTTTTTACAAATACATATACATTTGCATTTACAAGATATTGAAAAAATGATTAAAAAAAATTGGAACTTCTTCCAATTTGTTTCCTGCCAGCAGCGACCAGCCGACCACCAGCAGCAGCAGCAGCAGCCACTGTAAGTCATGTAAAGGAAGCCATCCTCATCTTTGTTTTCTTCATAGATTGAAGACATCATTGCAGCTGCGATAACAAAAATCTAGATGAGCTAACATGTATTCGAGTATGATCATTCCAAACATGGAAACGTATTTTTGTTTTCTCACCTGTGGGTGGTAGAATGTTTTTGACGAAGATAAATATGGCCTTCTCCGCACTCAGTTTAATCCTCTTCCGCACAACATAAACAAACTGCCCCACAGTCAAATCAGCAGGAACCAAGTACCTGTATTTATCAAAATGTAAGAATATGTGTGTAATCAAGGTCTACTAACGTATCCTGATTCCATAGAATAAAAAAGATTGATGCTTGAAATAATAATGGCTAAAATGACATCCATTTCTGGGTAGATACAATTTCTTGCACAAGTGGCAATTAAAAGTGGAATTAGAATGCTGGCAAAAGAAAGTTGAATTAGAATTCAGTGCAGCAAAACTAATCTAAAACTTAACTCATTCACAAATGAATTTCTATTGAATATACACAGAGAGAAAGAATTAAGGCTTTTCAAGAATGCTATATACTTCAGGGGGGTATATGAATATACTCCTTACGTACCACAATGAGTGTCCCATTTATTTATTTTTAGCTATCAACATATAAATAAAAATTTAGTAACATAAAACTGCTTATTATCTCCAAGAAACCTCTACAAAATTCTTCAGAGAAAATGAAACAGGAACTATCTGTTAAAAAAGATACTATAGATCGATAGATATAAAAGAAACAAGATGACATATTAGAGATGAACAGATGAAACTTACTTCTTCTTATCAATGTCAGGAATGTCACTTCTTTCAGCCTTCTCCACAATAACCTACATAGCACACGTTGAAAATATGAAAAGATATTACATAACAAACATCTACAAGTCGGATTTTTAAATATGGTTTCATACTGGGATTCTGTCGGGATACTTCTCCCTGATACGAGCAGCTTCAGCCTGTCTCCTTTCTGCATGGAGAAACATAATTAGAAATCTCAAAACCCAAGAGTAGCATTGCACTTGATCAATTACTCATAGTTTACACTACAGAAGGATGGAAACGGGCCAGCAGATGTGAACTTAATCACAAGCTTATCCACAAACACTATCTTAATCTGGACACTGCTAAATAAAATATAATCTCAGAATTGCATTTATTTTAATTTTTATAGCCTGACCATGTATAGTACTATGTATCAGTATATCAAATCAAGTTAAACCCAAATGGTGCAAAGAATGTTTTCCATCAAAATAGCATGGTCAACAGAGAAGAAAAAGGAATATAAGAATAGGGCTACATGCCGTATAAGCTCTGCATTCATATCTTCCAAGGATCAAAATTCTAACACGCGAAGATCACATATTTCACAATAAAAAACCTCAAACCAACAAAAACACACATCATCAGATCCAAAAATGGCACAGATAAATCAAACCCAGCAATCTAAAACTAGTGAAAAGCATTTTCAGAACACAACAATCAAACACCCAATAGACCAAAACACAATTATGAAACACTAATGATCTGAGTAAGAGAGAGAACCGAGGGGGTGTTCCAGCTTGAAGGAGCTCTTGGCCATGGCTTGAAAAGGGTCACTTACTATTCAGAGAAACACTGCAAAGAAATCAAAGGCCACCCAGAAATCAAAATATTAGGGTTTCAGAGAAGATGAATTGACAAGAGAAAAAGGAAGAAGCTTTACGATGGACGCTACTGCGTTATCATCGATTCTTCATCACTTATCGTCTCGTGATGTGTGCGTGACCGAGTCGGAACAGCTGTGAGGACGAGCCGGTGCCACGTCGCCCGAGTTGGACGGCGACGATGTCTTCATCGTCGTGGATCAACGGCCAGGAGATGGCCACGTCGCCCGACTTACAAACTCTTGTTGAGTCCCACATCGGAAACGTATGAAAGTTTTTGATAGTTTATAATGTTATGCGCTGGTGAACTGGGTACCTGAGGCTGAAGAAGCTGGGCTGGGCTGTGCGGTGTGAATGTTGTTGGTGGGCTGTGGGCTGGCTCGGGCTGGGCCGGCTGGGATCTGGGGCCCAAGGGATATAAAATAAATATTGAATTTTTGAGTTTACTGTCGGGTCGAGTCGGGTACTCGGCGGGTATGACATATGTACCCAGTACTCGACTCGGTTTGGTTGTCGGGTCAGTCGGGTTCGGGTCTATCGGGTATCGGGTTAGTCGGGTTGGGTGTCGGTCGGGTAGTCGGGTTTGCGGGTAAAATGAACACCCCTAACCACATGTAATATATGCCTTTTATTTGGTTCTTGGATGGTGTTCTACTATGTTGATTTTGGGAAGGGATGGTCTTGGTTTTGCGTTATAGTTTCTTTTTATTTTTTGAACGTTTACAGTGTTTGGAGTATAACTTGGAATGTTGGTGTGGTTTTTGAAATTTAATGGTAGATTTTTACATGGTTACAAATAAAATTTATTTGAAAACCCTTGAGTAACTTTGTTTGGCTTTTTATTGTTTTCTGCTTAGAAGAATTTTTTAGTTTAGGATTATTATTATTAAATTATTTACTGTTCTGTTTTTTGTAATTGATATTTTTTTGTTAATATTCTAATAATACATCTGACTTATGTATTATTTGATTCTATGTAACCTCTTGTTTTTGTTATGTTATTGTCAATATCGGAATGGCCAGTTGCCGCAATTAGTTTGTTTGCCAGCACTTTTTCTTGTTGTTAGAACAGCTTCTTACTTCGATTTGACTATTGTGACTCCGTGAAAGTACATATTAAATTTTGATTAAACTATTTATGTTTAATCCATTTTTTTTCCTTTTTTTCAGATTACTTTTTGTGATTCTTTTTGTACAATTTGGATTAAGTCGTGTATAGTGGTTGTTGTTTTTAAATCTGATAAAAATCAATCAAGACATATTCCATGTCCTCTTGAGTTCTCAAATGGTCTTTCGCCATGTCGATTTTGTGATGTTATAGTTTTGGTCCACTTGATGGTATGTTTTTGTGGTTTAGACTTGTGTGCAGTGTTTGGAGTATAGTGTTGGATTATTTATATGGTTTCTGGAATAAATGGTTTTTAATGCTAAGGTTACATGATTTTGAAGGTCGTGAATTTGAGCGAATACAGTTAACTAATTGAAATAAAACGTGATAAATAGATTTGTATGTAAACATGAATACAAAATAAGGCATTGTTGGTTATGGAAATTGTTTAATTCCTGAATGTCATTTTTAATTGGCGTAATTAGTTGTTAGTGCTATCTCCGTTGATGACAAATTCTTCACTGACAGTGCAAAAGGAAGGAACTTGCTAGCCAAGAATGGTCACACTTAATTTTGAGCATGTTTCGTCAACGTAAAAAATGATTCGAGCAAAGAAAGTGCCCAAGCTGAAATAAGATATGGGAAAACAATGTGTTTACTCCCAAGTTTAAATATTTGTGATAGTAATTTGCGATTGTAATTCGTGTTGTTAGGCTGGAATTTTTTTCGTATTCAGCAGCCAATACATAACACAATTAAGTGTGGTGTGGTATAAGGATAGTTATAAAAGTTAAATAGAAAAGTATGAAAATGTTTTGTAACTTAAAGGTGAATGTCGTAGAGAGTGTCTTAAACTCCTTTAAGTAAATTTTTATACGTTTGATATTTAACATGTTTGATTTTACTTTTTGTTTAGTCATTTTGTGTCAATTATTGTGATAGCGAGATTAACCTTACCTGTGAACCCAGCCCAAAATCTTTGTGGCTTCTTGGTGGTTGTTGAAGACGGTTTTGTTTTACACTGAGTTTTGACGAACAACCATTTGATGTCGTAAATCGGAATCACATACTTTAATGGAGATTTGCTTCTTTTTTTTATAAAAATTGAAAAGGTACAAGGATGACAGGGAAGGAGATAATAGACACCAACAATCATAAACGTAAGTTCCAAAAGGTGCGACTAAAACACAATCGTAAATTTCGGTAAAGCTATTTGTCAGATGACTGTCACACAAAATTCTTTAGATGCACACACTAAATATAAAGAAGCACGTTGCGTACAGAACTTTAAGTGTTTAGTTTTCTTTTATATAATATTTATTCATTGAAGGGTTTAGGGTTTAGGGTTTTTTTCAACACATTATATTTATTTTACTTTGTACAAATTATGTGTTTATATCGTATAAAAAATGAGTAGGAAAATTGTACACGTTGCACTTTCTTTTTCTTTTTAAGTGCATTTTTTATTTCGCCAAAATCCAAATTTTGATTTTTGAATTTTCAAATCGTTATTGCGGTCCTCCAATTTCATATTGGTGTAAAAGGTTGCAGTTACGTTTTAGAAATTCTGATTGAACAGTCTCGTGGTAGTTTTGTATTTGGAATTTGTTTGGCCTTTTTTATTATGGGTGTTAGTGTTTCTGTTGATGGCGAGCAAGGAATTTTGTATCATATTCATCTTTAGGGGAGTTGCGGGAATATAAATATTTGTTTTATTTGTTCGAGGTTCTGTGTTTTGTTCAGTGTAGTTTGTTGTGTATCTTTATCTGTAGTTTGTAATTGCAAAGTTACTATATTGTGTATAAAAGGAGTAGGGATATTGTATATGTAGATGTTGTCCTTTAGTTTTTGTGTGCATTTGAAGGTGTGTGCAGTTAGTAACATAAAATACACACATATAATGTTAAATTATCATTTACGTTCATAACTACCGAAAGATTTTATTAGCGTTTTGTAGACACGGTAGACCAAAAATATAAATCCAAATCAGAGTCGATAATTTGAGACATAAATGATTTACAGTAGTTACATAATGAATTGAACCTTAAAATGAGACGTTCTGTCTTTCATTTTGTTAAGTGGGACCCATTGTTTGGTATTATCTCTTTTGTGGTTCTTTTTTCACTTTTTGTAAAACGGAAGTTTTAATTAAGATTCTTTGATATGTTCATTTATATTTGAGTTCACGATCAATTTCACTCTCTCTTTTCTCCTTCAAAAGTTATGTATTTAAGGGTTGGTTTATTGCTGAGCTGATTCAACATACGGTAATTGAGGTGGTTCGCGTGTTTTGTTTCTTTACATTTGCAGACTTTTACAGGCACTTAAAATAACAGTTTGTTTTATTTGAATGGTTGAAATTAGGAAATTTATCCCCAATGCATCATGGATCACTTTTCTTGTGGTCATAATTTTTCATCTATGTATATCTCGTGTAAAACCGAATGTAAGAATAGAGTTTCCCAACATTATATTTACGAGAAGTTTGCATAATGAAAGTAAGATATACGTGATCAAGATGAAGTAAACAAGCAGTGTGTAAGTTAATTATTTTGTCAACCTTTTCTTTTGTTCGAGTATTGTATTTTATTAGTATTATAAATATGTTTTTTTGGGTGATTAACAATGTGTTTCTTCTTTTATTTGAAGTTGTCTTTCGTGTTGGTGATATTTCTTTTTTTTTATTTTGATGAATATTTTTGTTTCTGGTTTGTGTTTGTTGTGGTTATGTTTGAGTTAACTTGTAACTAAAATATGTGTTGACTTTGTTAATAACTGTAAAATTAATGATTGTATTTATCCATTGGCGGTTATTATTTTTTAAAAAGAAAAAAGCCAAACCGTTCATTAATTTTATTTTAATTTGGTCTCTACTTTATTGTTGTTTGATGTTTTAATCGGAACGCGTTTTGTTTTTTGACGGAGAGCATGGAGTTTGTCCTTATCACGGATATGCCTGGTGAATTTGGCACAAGGTTGTGTGTAGATGGGAAGGAGTACTGTATGGTCTCTGTAGATGGTTCGTTTAATGTGTATAATCAGCAATTAACCGGCTTCTACTTGATTGGGAAAGTCATGTCCGATTGTGGACTGCAGGATGATCGTGTACAAGTAACATTGACGAATATATGGCAACCTTTGGGTACTGTTTTGTTGCAGAGGTTTAGTGATAGTTTATTTCTGATTAAATTTGATAACGAGATGGATTATGACAGGGTGTGGGTGGATCAACCATGACCATTTGTTAGTACTATATTTTTGTTGCATAGTTTAAATTTTTCTTTGCAGTCTAGAATGATTTATTTTAATCATATCACGATGTGGGTTCGTGTGTATGGGTTGTTTGGTGAGTTCAGAAATGAGTTGTTTCTGTTGTCTATCGCTTTAAAATTATAAGAAGTGTTAGAAATCTATATTGTATATAAGAGGAGGGATTTTGTATATGTGGAGTCTTTCTTCTTTTTTTCTTTGTGCATATCTGATTTTTGGTGAGTCAGTTATTATGTAAATAACCGTTCCAACAATTACGTTTTATTTATTTATTTTAGCGTTTTTTTATTCTCTTCGCCGGTGGTGAAACAGTGTATGGCTTTCGTGAATCGTTGTATCTGTATATACGCCCTATTTAAGTAACTCATCTGATTCACCCCTTTACCCTCGCTTTTTAGGTATGTCTCTGCTCCTCAGAATTTTGATTGAGTATTTTTGTGTGTAGCTTGATGGTTAAAATGCACTCTCTTGTATCTGAAGTCATCAGATTTATCCCCAATTCCTCCGTTGCCGAGCCGTGTTCGCTTTTCCAAATCGCTTACAACTCTGATCAATTTGGGTTTTTTTCCCTCCCTTTCAAGGTTTTTTATTTTGACTATTTTTGGTGTAGCAGATTTGCAGGCGAATTCCGACACACAAACCCACATAGGCACATAAGTTAATTATTTCTAAAATGATTTATTTTAATCATATCACTATGTGGGTTCGTGTGTATGGGTTGTTTAGTGAGTTTAGAAATGAGTTGTTTCTATTGTTTATAGCTTTAAAATTAGGAGAAGTGCTGGATATTTACAATAAATGTTTTAAGTGTGTGAATTGAGTGTGTGTTCAGGTTCGTGTTGCGCTTCCGCTTGATAAACCATTGGTGAGAAAGGTTAAAATTGACGTTGTAGACGGGGTATTGTGTTGGGCAAGGTTTGTGTATGAGCGTGTTCCAACGTTTTGTTACTTTTGTGGATTTTTGTGTTATTCTTTG
>JAYMTP010002807.1:0-18620 GCA_036897365.1 Geranium brycei
TATAAGAAAACAATCGGATATACTAGGGATGACAAAAGTATCCATATCCAATGAATATTCATGTACCCGATCCGATTGGAACGGATATATTCGAAAGCGAATGAATACGAATATTATCAAGGGTATTTTATTGGATACGGATCGGGTAAGGATATACCTATATCCTACTCGACCTGTACCCGTACCCGATGCATTTAAAAATTAATAATAATTTGATGAAAAGTAAAAACCCTAACTATTGAGATTTGATTTTGCATAACATGTTTGAAAACTTTGTCAGATTATGATTTTTATTATGTTTGTAAACTTGCATTGTTAGCTTTATTATGTTTCGGTACGTGAATTGTGAATTTTATTGTGTTTAGGAGTGTGAATTGTGAGTTTTATTATATTTGGTAGCTTGAATTGAAAATTGTATTGTGTTTTGTAAGTTTCATCAAATATTTTATTATGTTTATTTATTTGTTTTTTATTAATTACTTAGTTGATTATATTTTTAGTTTCGGGTACATATATGGATATGAAAAATTATCCATATCCACCGGGTACTGAATGGATATAGATACCTAATAAATAAAATGATAATTGAGCAGATATGGATATCCGCTCAAGTGAACGGATAGGGTGCAAATATGGTCTTACTGGCTCCATATCCGATCCATTGTCTTTCCTAGGATATCCTATTATTATGTATAGTTTTTATTATTACAAGAGGTAAGGAATGATAAGATGATGTGTAAGATTTTTATTTATTTATTTTATTATTATTATTAAATGCATCAGGTATTAACTGTTTAGGATGTAAGTCTATCCGTACCCGACTCATACCCGATAAAATATTCGTAAGAATATTCATATCCACTATCCAATCCGTTTGCTCTTGGGTATACCTGTTTTGATCGAATCGACATCGAGTATCCGTCGGGTTCAGATTCTTTTGATATCCCTATTGTACAATATTCTTGTTCATATTTATTGATTTTTAGATGAAATATGTTTTCTTCGAGTTTTAAGTGGGTCTCATTATTAAATAATATGATAAAATACGATTAAAAATCTTAAATATGATAAATGATAAATTTTATGCCTAGTTAAATGGTGTGACTAATAATATTTTTATCATAAAAATATATAATAGTACAGATATACAATGAATTATAACTTCAAGGGAAATCTACACATAACCACACCCAACTAAGGCCAAAAGACACATAGTTATCCCCATCTTTCAAACTGGACGCCTACCTACACCTAGAGATTGTAAATGGAAAAATGTTAACATTATGTCCAATTATACCGTCAAAGTTGATCACGTGCCCGCACGTGGACACTAATTTTTTCTAAAATACCGAAATACCCTTATTTATGTTGAACCCTTAATCGTTCGTGTTCTCGACCTTGGACCTCATAATCCTGTTCGTGTTTGGCTGTGGGGGAGCTAATAGACAGAGAGGAGATCGGAGACGGAGCTGAAATTAGAGAAGATGACAACAATGGAGGATGTTGTGTGCGACTGTGGAGCGCAAGCTCCGGTGCAAACTTCGAGGACATTCAAGAATCCTGGTAGAAGATTCATCGGATGTGGAAAGTTTGGGGTAAGTTTTTCTTCGAATATGGAATCATGGGAATTAATTTGGGGTAACTTCATTTATTCTGGAATCATGGGAAAGTGGGGATTGTAGGTCAGACAAATCAATTTGGGATTTTAGGGTTAGGTTAAAAAATTGGGGATTTTGATGTCAAAATCCCGATTATGGTTAGGTTAAAAAATTGGGGATTGTGATGTCAAAATCCCGATTATGGTTAGGTACAAAATGTGGGGAATTTAGGTATGAAATTTATGCATTTTAAGAAATTATAATTTGAGTTATTGGTCTGGATTTTTGATATTTGATTCATAAAAAAGTTGATTATAAATTTTCATGAAGTATGATATGGTGAACTGGCCTTGGATATTCAAACTTGGTGTCAAATTCTGTGGATTTTAGGTACAATATGTTGGGAAACTGAAATGAGTTTTCACTGTAACAAAGTGTATCGAAGTGCAAGTTCTTCCAATGGATTGATCTAGAAACATGTGAATATGGGAAGAGGGTATTACCTAGTATGTATGAGAGATCAAGGTGCAATGAAGCTACCATTCGAACTCTGGATGAAGAGAATTTGTGCTTAACTCAGAAAAAAGAAGCAGCAGAGAGGAACTGTTTGGAGTTCAAGAGGGAGCTCCAACAAAAACAGAAGAAGATTGATGAATTAGAGTGTGAGAAGCTGAGAAAATGTAAATGTTTGTGTTAATTGTAGTTTTAGTTGGTATGTTCTGGTTTTTCCCAATCTTTGAATGAAATTAAAATTTGTTAGTTTTAGATGTTTGACAATGGTTTACTGATATGTATGAAATAATATTGATTATGGGAATGTAGTTGAAAATTTATCGAGCATTACTAATAGGCTTGATTGACAATGAAAATGTTTGGCAATGGTGTTAAAAGATTGGTAAGTTTGTGGTTTTCGTGTTGATGTTGTGGGAAATTTTGAGCATAACTGCTCTGTATATAGAGGGTTTCCAACTGCCCACAAAATAAAATACAGGTATATGTCCCTCTCCATGAACTATGTAAATAGGTATAACTTGGTCATATTCATACAGGGTAAGGATTTGTTCGAACGTCTCATCATCTATCAGTTCTTCTATGGACTATGCTCCATTTATATAAGGGAAATTCCAAAAAAATCTGCAACCAGGCTCATACCCTAATTTTTGGATCATGCTACTCATCTTCACCATTGAGCAAGCATCTTCAGCAAACCCCATAATCTCTATCCCCCCCCTAATGGTGCACCTCAAAACACCTAATGTCAGATTCCTTCACACATCCAGGCTTTGTCTTTTTCTGCATAATTAATCAAACAAAACCTTACACTATCACCCATTTCAGACTATCAAACCTAAACCCTGATTCATTCCCTGAACGAAACTCTAACATGCAAACGATTCGAACAAAGATTCCTAACCCAATAACACAATCACATATAAAATTAAGTATGAATTATCATTTACCTCACTTATTTTTGGAGACTGATGGACTTTCTCTATGGATTCAGCGTCAGATTCAATCGGTGCACTCGGTAAGGGTGTCTTCGTCGGCTTGGCTTTCGCTGGTTGCATCATCGGAGCCTTCCTTTTCACCTGCGACTTCTTCATCAACGTCCTCTTCGTTTCACACTCTTTTCTCGCTTCAGAATTGAGAGTACTCAAACACTCAGCTCGATGGTGAATGAATGACGATAGTCAACAGTCAGATTCAATTTACATCATTTTCTCAGGGTGATTCAGTCTATTCACACGAAAAGATAACTCTGTTATAACACTTCTAGCTGATTGTCCATTTACAATCTCTGAGCGTAGCTAGGTGTCCAGTTTGAAAAATGGAGATAGCTATGTATCTTTTAATTTTAATTAGGTGTGGTTATGTGTAGTTTTCCTTAACTTCAAATAGATGACATCTACCCAGACTACCCTGGTTGACTTAGTTGCTTAGATTCATGTGTTTACTATTGAATTCTCGTGTAAAAAGAGAAGAAAGAGTAATTGTTACTTGGCTTGCTACAGTACAAAAGAAGAAAGAGAGACATTTGTAATTTGGTGGTGACACTTGTATTTTAGTGGGTCCAAAACCTAGTTTTTTTTAAATATTTTAAATAGTAACACAATTAGTTGAATAATTTGATAAATGCCATTTGTTTTGAAAATAATCCAATGTTTACATTTTCACTCCCTTGATAACCACAAAAAATTCACTAAACCCTAATTCTCTCATTTCTTAGATATTGCGCATTCGGAAATTACATCAGATGTATTTGAGCTCAGATTTAACCGTGTTGCTTGCTACATATTCTGGATATAAATTCCCTACTATTGTTTATCCGCTGGAGCCCGACATAGTTCAGCTTATACTTATTAATCATCTACCTGTTATATTATTACTTATGATCGATACATTTATCAATACAATCATATTACAGGTTTAGCAAATGACAAAATATCGATCGATCGCTAACAAGATCCACGCGTCACAAGCTGGAAGCAGGAACACCAGCGGGAGCTTCTTCTCGCCTCCGGGACATTGGGGAAGGAGGGGAGGCGGGTGAGAGAGCCGTCTGGGTTTGGGGAGATTTTCAGGAACCTGTAGGGATCGAAATCGGAGGAGGAACACGTGGCTGTGACTGATGGTGAACACCACCATGGCTCTGCTTTATCAATTGTGTGTGTCAATTAAAGCTCAAATGTATAGTTATTTTTTCATAAATACCCATAAATGTTGGTGAGCATCTATTTATTATATCATAAAGTAAATTACCTTGATGGCAGACCGGGTTGGGTAAATAAACCCCCAACCACTTGAATTTAATCCACCAGTAATTTTAGGAGTGTAAAACGAGTTAAATTGGGCTTCAATTTAATTGGGTTCGGCTCGGCTCGTGAAAGAAGTGTTCGGCTTGAGCTCGTCTCGGGCTCGAACGAGCTCATGCAACTAAGCTTGAGTTAAGCTCGAAATAAAATAGACAAGCTAAACTTGAGCTCGGCTTGATTCGCTTAAATTTTAATATAATATTCATTAAAAATTAAATAAATAATAAATGAGCCAACTTGAGATTGGTTCGGCTCGTTTAATTCTATTATATATATATATTAAAATTTTGAAAATATAATTAATTAAATATTAAACGAGCCGGCCCGCGAGCCTATTGAACATTGAAAAATTAGGCTTGGGCTCGACTCGATAATTAAACGAGCACAATCTTAAGCTCGAATTCAGATCGAGCTCAATTATACTAAACCCAAACCGAATATTTAACGAGTCGAGTTCGAGCGGCTCGTCAAAAACTCAACTCGTTTACAGCTCTACCTAACCCGCTAGAACCTGTTCCAACCGAGTTGAATAATGGGCCCTCATATCGATAACCCACTCCTTTCTAATTGGGTTCAATTATTTGTGTAAAGCGGCCCGGGCTCATCGCTAAGGGTAGGTTGAGACAGGGATGAACACAGGTTTAAAAATTGAGGTGTTCATCTTGATTGTTTGAAGTATATATGTGTCAGGTTCAACTGTTCAAATCAATCGGGTTGAATTTCACATTTGTGAGGTTCTTTTGTTCCAAAATAAATATTGAGACCCAACAAATTATTAATTGAGGGCACATAAGTCATTTAATAGCAATTACTATTACCCTTCATTTAATAGCAAAATCAACTTATACATGAGGGCACATAAGTCATTACAAATAAACACATTAAAACAAAAATAATAAGTTGAAAAGTTGGACATGCAATTACTCTTTTACCCTCATCTCTCTCTCCTCTTTCTTCATCTTCTTATGCCAGAGTTCTTCTTAAACCTTAAAAAATGAATTCTAGAAATCCAATTTTATGATTCTGTAATATCACTCATTCATCAATTTGAAGCACCCATTCATCCAATTTTATGGTAGAGATTTATTTTGAAACCATATTTTAAAACAAACCAGCCGTCGGAGACAGCGACCAATCCGTCTCCGGTGACGGTCACCACCCAGACCCTCATCGAAAATTGATCCAATTCCAGAGAAATCCGGATCAATTTCTGAAAAAAATCAAACAATATCAAAAAGAGGGAGATGAGATGAATAACATACAATTCCAAATCCAACTATAAAACCAAATCAAGTAATAGAATAGCATTCAAATCCAAAATCCAAAACTGAATAAAACAAGGATTCGTTGTTTTGTTTAGTTCATCAAAACTAGAGAAGCAAAAAAACCTACAACTTTGATCGAGCGAGTCCTCGCCCAGGGATATACCGTCTCCGAGAACCCTCTCGCCGGTCATGGACATCAGCGTCGCCTCTGCCGCCGCCGAATCCCCAGATCTCGATCCACAATACCAACCTAAAACCCAAGATATCGAGTTACGACAGGAAGGCTCTGTCGACGCGGCATGTGTTGGAGCAACATCAGGTTCACGCTCAAAGATGGAATCAGCATCCACCGCAACATCCTTGTCGCGCACAGCTGCTTCTCCGACCGGTAGTCCAAGCCAGGTCGCCGCCGCACGTTGTGGATCGTCCATTGCCAAGAAGAAGAGAGAGGGAGAGAGTGAGGGTGAGGGAAGATAAGGTTGAATGAAAGGGCACACATGTAATTTCACAACATATTTTCAATATTTTATTTTGTTAATTTGAAAAGACTCTTGTACCCTTGAACCCAAAAGTTAAATGTGCATTCACTGAAGATAAATTGGTCCTTTTATATATATATATCATTTAATTTCATTATTTGGAATTTAAATAGGAGGGTATTTTGGACATTTTTACATGCCAATTCTGTTAGATTTAACATCTATTACTTTTAGTGCAATAAAATTGAACTTGGGGTATCAACAAAAAAAAACTTTTTAAACTTAGATCACTGATTTAAAAATGAGTAAAGTTTGAGGTAATCATGTAAAATTACACCTAAAAAGTATTTGGAGGTTTGTTGAGAAAAGAAAGGGGAAGGAGGAGTGGAGGCAGTGGTGTCCAGAAGAGAGAGAGTGAGAGGAAGTTGAAGAATGGGCATGCGGTCATTTCACTAAGTTTTTTAATTAATTAATTTTTTAAATTTATCATTTGAAAAGACTAATATATCTTTGAATTATATCATTACTTTTTTGTTTAAATGGGGTAAAATAGTCTTTTCATATTTACAAATTAATTATCAAACTGAAAATTAAGCATTAGGGCATTTTGAACTTTTTGCATATCAATTCTGTTATATTTAACAATCGTTGCCTTAAGTGTAGCTTAAAAACTATTGGGGTATTGACAAAAAATTTCAAACTTAAGGTACTGATTTTGAAATGAGGCAAACTTGAGGTACTGACATGGAATTATTCTTTTTTAAAACACTTGCTCATTCCAATATCACTTCACTTTCATCACTTACACGAACAGGTAGTAGCTCATTTTCCAGTTTTTTGATGATTAAATACAAGAGATTCTGTTATTAATACTTCAATATTATTAACTATCGAAATACAAATTCAAATGTTTACAACTCGTCTTGAGATCATCGGATTAGCATACATAAAGCCAAGTTCGAGCCCGTTTGAATTAAATATTTTGAATTAAATTTGGTCTTTAACTTTACCATATTTTCCCATTGGAAATGGATGAGATACTCTCGGAAGTGTGGAAAAACAATGTGGAAACCATCCCCGTTGCTAGATTTCATGCTCGAGAGGGAAATTTTCACCAAAACGTAACAAATTTTGCCACCAAAGGTAACAAGGAAAACAAGTTGCCAAGTGCAATATTTTACGTAGCATGACGTTAGAAATTTGAATTTCAGTGAGTACATCTTTGAAATTGGCAACACAATATTATTACCTTTTAATTAAAGGTATAAACAAGTCAAATGACTTAAACTCGGATGTATGTATCATATTAAATATATATTTAATAAAAAATAAAACAAGTCTACTCTCAAATTTTTAATAAATGA
This sequence comes from Geranium brycei, assembly GCA_036897365.1. NCBI lineage: Eukaryota > Viridiplantae > Streptophyta > Magnoliopsida > Geraniales > Geraniaceae > Geranium > Geranium brycei. The sequence goes on from JAYMTP010002807.1 coordinate 7,520, forward strand.
GTGTAAGATTGGTTATTTTATTAGAAATGAGATCAATCTTAGATTTGAATTTGACTCAAAATCAAATGTAACAATGTATAATTAACCAATTGAACTGGAACGACTCATTAAAACAACCTGATGTTCACTAACGATACAAGCTCCGTTTGTGGTTGCTCAAAATGTGGAGGTGGTGTTGGGTCAGTGTTGTTTAAACCTCAATCTCTGAACTGACCTTCCACCAAACAAAAACACTGAAAGTGAAAACACCTGCTCGATCCATCTCACTCCAACGACATCTCTCAACAACACCTTCTCCATTTTTTTTATCAAAAATACATTAAAGAGTAATATAGCCTAAGCATGATCGTACCCAATCATCTCAACAACATTTTCCGAATAATACAACATGTTTCTTCATTTTCTCTTAATATTTTCTCGATCAAAAATACATTCAAGAGCAATATAGTTTAAACGAGGATTGAAACCAACGATCTCAAATACATTTTTCAAATAACAAATGTTTCTTCCTGTTTGTCATCCAAATTTTACAACCCATAACACAATTTGCACTCACCATAGTAACCAAACGTCTATCAAGTAAATAGAAAGTTGGATTTACACCCAATCTCGATTTCAAACCCAGTTCAACTATGAGAAGTGTGTCATGCTTAAGACATGTTAATGCAATCATCAGAAGCGTGCTCTACCACCAATCTATGGGAGAGAGTCGAGAGACACTATCTTTAACAACCCATAAAGGATTATCTCAAATTCACCAAAATCACATCTCTAATTGTTTGTGCCAAAACAACAACTCATCATTAGCCTCCCAAAAGGTCAAAAAGCAAACAATTTTTTGTAGGTCACATTAAAACAAAATGGAATGTACACTAAACTCAATCATTGTCGGAGAAAAAACCATCGTCATCGTGGCTTTCTCCGGGACTTAAAGAGGAAATTCGACGGCGGGGAGGGCGAGAACTCGAACGGGAGGTGCGGCGGCTCGGCCTCCCCGGAGAGCATCCCGACGATCTCGTTCATGGCGGGTCGCTTCCCGGGCGACCTCTGGATACACTGCAGAGCAATGGTGATGCAGAGCAGTGCTTGCTCCTTGTCGAGCGAGTGAATCGACGGGTCCAGGAGTTCCAGGAGCTTCCCGTTGTGTGCCAATTGGCGAGCCCACGAGATCAGGTTGGCCCTCTCGAACTCCGACATCGGCGACGCCGTGACCTGGAGTGGCCTCCTGCCGGAGAGCAGCACCAGGAGGAGGACCCCGAAGCTGTACACGTCGCACTTCTCCGACAGCTGCCCTCCGCCGCCGTATTCGGGTGCGATGTAGCACACCGTCCCCCTCATGCTCGGCGTGCTACTGGCGGCGCCGCCGCTCTTCGGTATGTCTCCGGCGCCGGAGGTCCAGTCCTGGCTGTTTCTTCGCCGGATTCTCAGCTCGCCGCTCAGATTGTCCAGCCACCGGTCGATGTTTCTTCCCCTGCTCTTTCGATCTGATTCGCATTCCCTCTGCCACCACATTTCGCCGCCATTGTTGGACCTCTTCTGTTTCTTCTTCTTCTTCCTCGCGAGCTCGTCGCAGAACTCTTCCTTCCACCATTCCTTGGGCTTCCGATTCTTCTTCTCTTTCTTTTTGATTCTGTCGTCGGCGAACGAAACCCACCATTCTAGTCTCTTCTTCTTCCTCTTCTTCGGCTCCGTTCTCGAGCTCCGGCGACAATCGCCGCCGCCGTCTCCGACGGGGCTGGTGGTTGGGACCCACTCGCTGTTGGGTCTCTCCTTGTTGATTTCGCTGCCGATCCACTCCATTACATAGTCCTTGACCCTCCCTGACTCGCACCCAACCGCATTGTCCTGTTTCCACCACCAGTCCCTCCCGGAGCCGCCCCTTTTCTTGCTCCCTCCGATCAGATCTAGCCCGCTATCGGCGCTCTCCGCCGCGACGCTCTGCTTGTCGAGCCCTGGAGACGCCGCCAGGAAGGAGCTCTCCGGCGAGCGCTCGAATCCGGTGACCGCGCTCTCCGTCTCCTCCAGGATCGATCCGTTGTCCTCTCCTCCTCCCTCCTCCGTCCTCCTCACGCCGTCGCCGTCGACGCACTCATCGATCAGATCCTGATCCTCGCTGCTCTTGAGCCTCGCGAGGCCGAAGTCGCCGATCTTGGCGGCGAAGCTCGAATCGAGCAGGACGTTGCTCGGCTTGACGTCGCCATGGATCACGGGAGGGTCGCACTGGTGGTGGAGGTACCGGAGCCCCCTGGCGATCTCGGCGGCGACGGCGAACCTCCGGCCCCAATCGGCGAGCTCCGGGCACTTTTTGTCTAGGAGCGCGTCCTGGAGGCTCCGGTTGTCCATGAGCTCGTAGACGAGGAGGAGCCTGTCGCCGCGGCGGTTGGAGGAGAAGCCGAGGAGCGTCAGGACCTGCGGGTGGCGGAGCGAGGAGGCTAGGGTTAGCTCGTTGTGGAACTCGCGCTCGCCTTGGATCGACCCCGGCGAGTCCATCAGCTTCACGGCCACGGACAAGCCCGACGGGAGCGTCGCCTTGTGGACGGACCCGAACCCGCCGTGGCCCCGCCGGAGGAGGGAGTACGAGAACCGCTGGACGTGGCGGCGGTCGGACGGAGCGGTCCGGCTGCAGGAGAGCCTCCGGTAGAGATAGACCGCGAACAGAACCAGAAACAGCAGCGACACCGCCGCTGCTCCGGCGAGAACAGGCGGCAAGATCTGGGAACGGTGGCTCTCCGGCGGAGAGAAGCGCGATGGCATGACGGTAAATAGCGCTGAAAACGGAGGGTTGAGTTAAACCCACATGATGATTGAGGAGAAATGAAGTGAGCGAGTCCGGTGCAGTGCTTAAACGAGGAGCGTCTTTCTAGGGTGGCATGGCGGTCACGCAGTAACCGCCAAGGTCCCACGTGTCAGCCTGCCATTAACAAACAAAAACATTTAAATTTTTTATGTTCCGGTCTGAGGGCTGTCACGTGCACCGAGACATCAATCTCTTGGAGAGATATTCAACTGATTATCGACCACTACCTCCACGCGCTGCCCAGGCGCGTGCCTGTTACGCCCAGTCTCGGGTCAGCTGCTTGTTACGTATGGGTTGACCACAAGGTCCATAACTGGTCTTCATGGTATGGAAATGACGGAATTACCCCGGAGGAGTAGAGTCAACTTGGAGTAAGGTGGAGGGTAATTGAGGGTTTTAGGGATGCATCGTGAGAGGAATCTAATCTATAGTCAGGACTCAGGAGTGAGTTGGGGTCTGTTTTGAGTAGAGATAAAAAAGAATTAATCAATAAAATAAATGGAGCTGACTATTATTACAAAGGCAGTGATATTTCCGAGAGCATATCATGATGACGGAGAAAGTAACAAACTGACACATCCACGTTATTATTTTTACTGTTATAAATAAAAGTCATAGTTCTTCTCTTTCTAATTAAAAAACAAATGAAAGATAAAAGGACAGTAACTGTATCTATAATCTATCTATACACATTTCACATTTTAACATTAGTCATACACAATAAAAAAAGTTATTTTTTAAATACTTCAACTTATAATTTTTAGAGATTATTACATGTCACTGTACAGCTGAAATTTTATTCTAAAATCACTATACCTAATTTTAAAATTATTTAGGTATTTTTTAGTTACACTTAAAGTAACTTCGGTTAAATCTAACGGAAGTGGTATGTGAAAAGTCCAAAATGCCGCCGCAGCACAATTTTAAAATGTACCATTAATTGATAAATACGAAATGCCTCATTTACCCTTCATTAAATAACATATTAAACTTGAGCTTTAAGGGCATATTAGTCTTTTTGAAATAAAAATTAAAATAACTTAAGAAATGACATTTATACCCTCATGTGCAACCTCAATCTCTCCAATCTCTATGTCTCCCTCTCACCTTGTTCGGTACTCCGTCCTCGATCGTCACCGGCGCCGCCTTCAAACGCCGCTGCGTAGTCATCATCGGCCATGTTCGCAACAACCTCCAACCTGCCATGTTCATCTTGCCCCGTTGTTGGGTTTATGATGTGGATCTGTTTCTGATGTGAAAATAATTTTGTTTTTTTTTATGCTATTTAAAAATAGTGAGAGAGAGGCTTTGAAGAGGATCTGCAATTCTTGATTTGTAGATCTGATTTTAAGATGGTTATTGATTTGCGTGAAGAAGATAAGTGAGAGAGGCTTTAAAGAGAGAGGACAATATGGTCATTTTACAATTAATTTAATACTTTAAAGACAAATGTGCCCTTAAATCATTAGTTGTTCGCCTAGGGGTAAAATTGTCATTTCATAATCATATTAGTAATTATGGGGTTAGAAATTAGACCTCGGGAGTATTTTGGTCATTAAAAAAATGTTGTTGTTATCTTTAACAGAAGTTACTTCAAGTGTAACTTAAAAAATATTTGGGAGATCGAGAAAAAATATTTTAAAGTTAGGTACAGTGATCTTAAAATGAGGTTTCTCCTGATATAGTCACATGTAATTATCCTTTATTTTTATGATTAAGTTAACATTGATTAAAAAAAATACAAATCAGTTACATTTAATGTTAAGTTAATTAAAATCTTACAATTTTGCTCCAAAAATTATTTAATTTTCAAATGAGTGTTAATCTTGTTCTTTCATATTTTTATTAAAACACAAAAAAATCATTCTCGTGTTCATGGATGGGAGATTGTTTATTGATTATTAGGACTGAAATCTGCATCCTCAGTTGTGCAGACCCACAGCCCCATAAATTTATAGTGGTATTTTATTTTTTTGCAATATTGCTTTTCAATTAAGTATTAAAATAAATACAAATAACTACATTTATCATGTTTTTTACCACTTATCACACGTGTTATCAAAAGTTTATGTAAAAAATTACATTTTGCTCGAACACCTTGAAAATATGAATTTTTTTTTGAAACAGTGTAAGAAGTCTTAAACACTCTAAACTATTCATTAAATTTTCAGATAAATGTCATCGGTTTCAATCTTCATTTTTCTAAATTTTGTTCTCTCTCCAAATTTATCTTCTCTTCTCCTTTGTTGTGATTGTCATGCCTTGTTTTCTTAGTTTCAAATTTAAATGAGCAAGGCCTACAATTACATAAATATTATATACGGGTTAGTTTACAAACGCAAATTGAGCAATTGACATTGATTCAATTTTCGAGCACGACAACGAAAAGGAGTCTTCTCCATCATCTTCCCAAAACCCAAACTCATTGTGCGAGTTCCCCTAAAACTTGCAAGACAAGATCGATTTGATTTGGATTAAATGTCTTCAATAAGTTAGATATCACGGCATCAATAGTTACATAAATAAATAAAATTTTCATATCATGTCATTAAACACACTCCTAATAATAAATATAATCAAATTAATTGAAAAGGACACGGTTGATATTGATATAAATCAATCAAAGTATTTTAAAAATAGTCAAAAGATTATCAGATAATTTATCCTTTAAAACGAAAACGTAAGAGTGAACATGAAGATATTCTGTAAACATGTGTAATTAGATTTATAATTATCGTACATTACAAAAGAAATGGAGTTTTATCAGAGTTGAACAACAACATTGTACCCGACATCCACGTGATTAAGGATTTGATTAACATTTACGCATCTTCTTCATCATCACTTGAACATGGGTTACATAATTTCCCCACACACAATCCATTATTTTAATCCTTAACTTATTTTTCAATACCACCACCCTAGAGAGGATAGGATGGTAACTGGATGGGCACCAAATGGATCTAGAAATGTTATTATAAGAGAAAGCCTACTTGGTCGGGTGATCCAAAAAATAATAGTTCTCAAATTTATTCGAGAATTGAAAAATTGACTGAAACTGAGCAGAATTGAAACCAAGAAAAACCGAAACAGTTTTAGTTTGATTTTTTTCAAATGATGCAAGTTGGTTCGGTTCTTTGTTTTGATGAGAGGAAATCGTGATTAACTAGACCCATCAATAATAGTTTAACCATATCTTTCACACTAAGATTTTACCGTCGATACTCACACATCAACGGTCCATATTCATCCACGCGTCCTCAGTTTTCAACCTCTAACTCTCTCTCATACAAGTCCCACCGATTCAATCAAATGGATCTAGGTAATATTAAAAGGACCCCACTCGGACTTGGTTTAGTGGTCAAAGGTAATTATAAAAAGTTTGGCTAGGTTGTTAAACAATGGGAAGAAGTATATGGTAATTGATGAATTTAATAAAAAATATATTATGTATTAAGCTAAAATCTCGAATTTTATTAAGGCCATCACCCAAATTACATCAAATAAAAACAACTAACACATTACTCGTATTAAACCTATAATCAGACCCTAAAAACATAGCTCTAATTAACGCCAATAAACCCGCAAATGAAGTATCATTTATATGTTCATAATTATACCCGTATATAAATAATAATCTCTTCCGAGTATTAACTGTGCCTCGAACCCAAGACCTGAGTCAAAAGAAACGAGTAGACCCTAAACCAATGGGCAGTACTCAATTAGTTAAATTCATGTGATTTAATTATAAGAAAATCTACCTTCACCTTATTCCCATTTATACTACTTATTTAATAATTTTCTTTCCAAAATAATAACAACTTGAAATGAAATGTGTGGCGGGTAGATAATTTTTGCTACGAAATAGGAGATCCACAAGAACGGTCAAAATATTTTAGTATGAGAAATATTTTAGGACAACTTGGAACCATCTCTGAAGGACCAAGTTGGTTTCATATGCTTCCTCAACATCGTCGGCATCGTCATGTCGGCCGATCGGAAGTTCGATCCGTACGAGCAGCTCAAACTCCGGCTAAACCCCGACGGCACCTTCACTCGGCTCGCCGAGCTGCCCACCACCGACCCCAACCCCGAGCCCGTCCCCGACGTCCCGACCATATCAAAGGACGTCACCGTCAACCCCGACACCAAGACTTGGGTCCGCCTCTACCTCCCCGTCGACCCGCCGCCTCAGAAACCCCTCCCGATCATCGTCTTCTTCCACGGGGGCGGCTTCGTCAACTACAACGCCCACGACAGGGTCTCCGACAAGCAGGGCAGCGACCTCGCCGCCCAGATTCCATCCGTGGTGGTCAACATAGAGTACCGCCGCGTCCCCGAGGCCAGGTGATAAAAAATAGAGCAGAGAATAATATTATTCATATATTTTTTTATTTTTGGTGTATGAATACATAATGTATATGTTTATAAAGAAAATAAGAAACCTTGATATATGACTCAAACCTAGGGTTGGGCACGAGTTTGAAACCAGACCGAATAAGATTAATCGGGTTTTCATTTTAGAGACTCAAACCCAGACTTAATACGTGAAAAATGGCCTGATTTGTCAATTAGACTTGATTAAATGATTAATTAAGAGATTTATGGTCCGGATACATTGTTCAATTTATGGACAAAATATACCCAATTAAACGCGACTGTAGGAAAAACTTTAAACTGCAAATACAAAAAATACTAATTAAAAATTCCTGAACCGATTAATTGGCGGTTATGTAGTCTTGGAACCTAACTCGAACCGAATTGATTTGGTTCTTATTTTTCAAATCCAAACCCGACCCAATACCCATTGTTCTCGATTTTTGGTTTGGATTCGTTTCAGATGCCATTTTTGGGTAAAATGTGTCCACTCCTACTCAAACCCTAATGAGCCTAACTTATTATTTGTCTAACAACAGGCTTCCCGCCATGTACGAGGATGCGACGGACACCCTCCTGTGGATCCAGCGCCAGGCACTGGACCCGGAGGGCGATCCGTGGGTCAAGGACCACGCGGACTTTTCCCGGTGTTACCTCTACGGGAGAGGTAACGGCGGGAACATCGCGTACCACGCGGTGTACCGGGCCATGGACATGGACCTGAGCCCGGTGAAGATCGCGGGGCTGGTGGTGAACCAGCCCATGTTCGGGGGTGTCAAGCGGACCAAGTCAGAGCTAAGGCTGTTCGCGGACCAGCTCCTGCCGCTCCCGATGATGGACCTGATGTGGGAGCTGACGTTACCGGTGGGGACAAACAAGGACCACCGGTTCGCGAACCCGATGGCCGACGAGAGACACAAGAGGAAGGTCACGACGCTGCCCAAGTGCTTGGTCATAGGGTTCGGCCACGACCCGTTGCTCGACCGCCAAGAGGAGTTCGTGACCATGCTGTTGGAAGGCGGAGTCAACGTCGAGGCTTGCTTCGACGACGTTGGCTTTCATGGGATTGATGTCGTCGACACTCAACGAGCTCAGGTCGTTACGGAGATTTTAAAGGAATTTATTCCAACATGATGTATAATTACATTTGTTTTCTTTTAGCAAAATTTCAAGTATATATATATATATATCGATCGTTGTTTGGTTTTTTTGTTTATTTTCTATTATTTCACTCATTTATTATTAATATAAAAACTTAATAAAATGATACATGTTATTCTATCTGTAATTGTAATTAGGGTGTAGGGCTGCCCAATACGCAGTACTATTTGAAAAATTATTTAAAATAAATAAAAATGATTTATAATGAATAGAAAAATAATAGCCAAAATAATTCAGAATTTAATTTGTAATTATTTTGAAACTGTGGATATGTTTCACTTCATATACAAGCCTATCATCATGCCTAGGCTGTTAGTATCAAAAAAATATCGAATTGTTTGGAACTTAAAATGTGAATATATTTTCTTCTTTTTGTTACTATTGATAATGATGTGTGATGAGTACCATCTATGTATACAAAGAAATTGTTGATATTCCCACTTTATTAAGTATTTTATCAGATTTTTCAATCCTATCTATGTACTACAAAATATCATCATCATAAACATCGCTACAAAATAATAAGTAAAATTAGTAGCTCTTATGTGTATAGCTTGATGAACACATCAAACTAGAGAGAATACGGTTAGCAAATCACACGTCATCATATTACCTAATTAAAAGGAGAATAAAAAAAATTAGCTATACATCCTAATTACAGCAACATATAAAAACTCTTTATCATCAACGTCCTAATTACCTATATACATCATCTATTTGACTTGTACACAATAATACCAATATAATTCCTCCACATGGTTGATAGGACTCTGTCAGCAAGCTCTCAAGATAAATTAAAATATAAAAACAATACAAATTAAACATCTAATAAACATTAACAATAACAAAATGGAACTTACAATTCTTATCACATAAGAGTAAACGTCAAAAATGACTATTGCATTCATTAGAATAATCATTTCGATCAAGATTATACAGTACAATTGGCAAAGAAATAATTACAGGTTAGTGAAACACTATTTACAACTCTAACCCACGAAGTGCAAGAGACAAAATGAATACACAAACAAATAAACAACTCATCTAACATTTTCAAAGCAACTCAGTAAGATTCAATTTCAAAAAAGCACATACTTACCCTGTGGCAAAGCTCCCAGAACTGGTAAACTACCTTCATTCTCCAAATTGAACTCTATACTTTTCTTGAATTATGCTCAACAACAAAGTCCCGATTATATACAAATAAAAAGGCTCATGAGAAATAATAAGAGCTCATTACAGTGAACACAAATTAATGTCTTGTGGATATTTTTTTCAAGAGTTATTTCGCTTGTAAATTTCATGTAAAGGCCACAAAAATAAAATGAAACCTTTTCATAGTTGGGTTTGTGACAATGCCAAGATTTTCTGGAAGATTCGGATTGAGAAAATACTAAATTTATTCGAAATAAAAACAAATATGTTTGAGAGTGGATACTTAATTATAATACTATGTATGCAAAGAAGCACTACTAAAAATTCGCTTATAGTCGACCCACAAGGTGTGTCTGTAACTTGTGCTACATGCATCGACGATACTCTAACCGACGCACAATGCTTCAAAACACGTGTGTCGATACTTATAATGTCGGCTATGAGTATAGCCCACGTGCCTCTAAGTTCTAACCGCGCGTTGGTAAGCAGTATACACTACCCGACGTGTTAAATATTTATTATAACGTGTCAGGAGTTGTTTCTATTTACTGACGCAATAGTCAACACGGGTAACAATTTTAAGATTACAGTTTTTAGAAAAAAAAACATAAAAATAAAAACAAGTATTTTATATGTAAATATTAGAGTAAGTGTCAGCAGAATGGGTGACTTTGTTTTTTAAAATTGAAAGAATTAATAAATTAAAAATATACAGAGACCTTGCATTGAACCGAGAATACAGATAAATAAATAGATAATTGAATGGGTATGAATACCTGAAGATACGAGTATAAATATGGTCATACTCACTTTATATCTGATTCATTGTCATTTCTGAATACATGGCAAGTGGAATTTCAGTTTGGTTTTTCTAATTAACTAACCATTTATATCATATGAACCATATCCGAATCAAAATTAACCGGTTAACTTAAAATCAAAACTAAACTTAACCATAATTTATGGTTTTCAATTTCTTAATTACGGTCCTTAGTTCAATGTTGGGTTTCGGTATAAAATGGACACAATTTACAGGTAAATGTTAGTGTGAGTGTCAGAGGTGTAACTTCATTTTTTTTAAAAAAATTGGAATAATTTAACTTACTATTAAAATAATAAATTAAAATTATACATAGATCTTGCACTGAACCGAAAATACAGATCCAGTACTGTACTGGATGGAAATTTCTATCAAACCGTCAATGGAGGACACAATCAACGAGCACGAGAAGCCACAAGTTGTGGTCCTCAAGCCTCCACCACCTTTCGCGAGTCTAGGATTCGATTCGCTGAGCCAGTTCCAGATCCTCAAGGCGTGGGAATCGCCGATCCCGCCGGAGCAGTACCTGACCGGCCACGCTCGCTCCGTCAGGGCCCTCCTCTCCGCCGCGAGCTTTCCGGTGACCGCCGAGATCCTCCGGCTGCTCCCGGATCTGCGCGTAATCGTGGCCTCCAGCACCGGGCTCGATCACGTCGACCTCGCCGAGTGCCGGCGCCGAGGGATCGCGATCGCCAACGCCGGGACTGCGTCCACCGGAGACGTCGCCGACGCAGCGGTGGGGCTGCTGATCGACGCTCTGAGGAGGATCTCCGCCGCCGATCGGTTCGTGG
>JAYMTP010002808.1:0-18617 GCA_036897365.1 Geranium brycei
AAGGCGAATGCGGCCGTCAGGGAAGTGGGGGTTGCGGCGGCGCGTGAGGTATGTTTGTTTGGTTGGTTGGTTGGTACGCATTATAAATATTGAAGTCGTTATTTGGGTTTATTTAATGTGAGTGTGAACAAATAACTCCCTAAATCATGGGTGTCCATAACTCTATACCAAATTGGTGGGTGAGAGTGGAGGTTTTGAGACGGTCCAAATTTGACTTTTGTTTGGTTATTTAGGAGCTATTAGAACCAAAGGGAAAAAAATGTCTTAGTTTTATGACTTATAATCTACAAATATTGTCGTTTCTACTAAGACTCTTACCAGAAGTCAGGTTAATAATGAGTGAATAATGATATAATATGATATTAAATTTTGATTTATTTTATTTACACATATAAATACTTTAAACGTTTTAACATATACTCACAGATTATAAATTATTTATTTAAACCGTTATTTAGAATTGTTGTTCTTTTTTTTCAAATCGCTCTTTTTAATTTCTTTGTACTGTATATTTTTTATTTTACTATTTGATTTCTTTGAGTTTTTTTTCTCATCTTAAGAATAGATTTCTCTATTATTTTTTAATGCAATCATTTTAATTGGTGATAGGAAAAAACTAAGGAGTAAATTATATCTGGGCGCGCACACATACAATTTACGTTGAAATTATTTGTCAAAAATTTCAAATCTACACGTTCACATGCTTCATGCTGGCACGTCTCATCAAAATGATATATAGTTGAAGCTAACATGCGCATCTAATATTGTCTTGTTGTTTTTACACTATAACATAATATTAATTTTATTTATCATGGATAGTTTCTTGAATTTGTTTGGTTGAAACGTGGTTTGTATAATTTGCTGCAGAAGCGAGTGAGTTTCTTGCCGATGAATCAAGGGCCGAATCAAATAGCTGTGCACTCGTGAAATGTCAACCTTATAAAATAATTAAGTCATTTCAGAGAAAAAAAGGCCGGAGAAGATTATACATATATGTATCCTGACTCTCTCTGTCTCTCATGCATCATCGGATCCGATGACTGTCTTATAATGTTTTGTCCATGAGAGAAATCAAGAAAATGAAACCTTTGAGGATGTTTATATTCAGTACCTGTAAGAGGTTACGAGTAAGACATGAAATGAAACCATGCTTGCATATATGTAATGAATATTAATTCTGTTATACCAACAAGATAGATGCGGAACCAAACAAAGCAATAAGAATTTCGATAATATGCTAATAGAGAAATCATACACGTCAAGTTTGCTGATCGATATCTATGATAAGTTGCATTAGTGTCGTATTTACATAGCTACTAACAAATAATTGAATCAAACCGAAAACATATCGATTTAAACACCAAAGTCATTTTATGTCATCGATCTTTATTAATTGGGCTTAAATATGTAGATCCAACAAAAAATAAGTCAATGCTTGCTAAAAATGTGAGAATTTTATAAAAATTGGTTAAAAAAAAATCTAACTAAAAATCGATAAGTCAAAACGGTCTAAAATATATAAGAACTTTGTGAATTCGGTCATAGAAAAGTAGACCGACCCAAAAACTGACATGTTTAAAACCGAACCAAATCAAATTCAATCGGTTTGATTTTGATTTTTTATTTTCTTAGAACCAAATAGATGGAACCGAACCATAAATAACCCTAAATATTTATGATACAACTCATTTTCCAATAAAAAAAAATCTAATCTTATGAGAGACATTAAACTCAAATTCATGCTTATATTAACCTCTAGCTTTCTCGTGACAAAATTTTTAACAAACATTACACTTGATATGTTAATTTTGTCAAACAGTTAGTCCGGACAAATAGTGAGAGTATCTTACTAACTAATCCCATTGTGTCTTGATTCAATACAAATCATATCCAACAACTTCTCTACCATCACATAATTTTCATCACAAAATAGCTGAACATGCCACCAGAGCTTCAAAACCAATAATAATGGTAGATCAAATCTGTTTTTTGATTCATCATCTAAACTACAAATCTGAATCTGACAGTACAATGTGGTCCTCTCCATGTGCCCCAAATCATTAATTAATAAGTTACATGAATAGAACATTCTTTACATTACAAGCAAAGTCATGTGAAGGAACCTTCAAAACTAAACCTCTCTGCACATGTATGATCAAAGACGTACGTACACAGAGAACTGTCGACAAAAAATTTCGAAGTTCCCTCTCTTTATATGCTTGTGTGAACAAAAAGAAAGCAAATCCTCAAGATTCAAGACCACTGATCAGGTACTGTAAGGAAATATGTAGTCATAGCTTTGCGGAACCTTTTCTTGTACTGCTTGGGGGAGATGATGGTAGGAGAAGTGTTCTTCGGACCTCCTAGGATGCCCGACGCTTTAACCCATGTCTCCAAGTGCTTGTCCCATGTATATTGTCTCATGAAGTCGATGATTCCTAAAACGAGCTCCTTGCTCTCCTCGTCCACTCCAACCAGCAACGAATAGTCCATCACATCAACAGACTGGACATAAACACCAAAATAAGTTCCAATTGCCATTATAGGTCAATGTCAACCTTACAAAAAGAGAAAACTGCAAAAGGGTGCCCTGTTACATGACACTTTTGCAAAATGGTGATGTGTTGTTTGTTAATGACAAAAATGTGTTGTGTTGTTTGCATTTTTTTTGCAAAATGTGTATATTTTTATAAAATGACAAAATTACTCCAGAAATTAAGAACGAAGATTTTCACCCTTTTGCAAAAACTCTCATGTAATATGGCACTTTTTTGCAATTTTCCCTACATTAAAATTCAAACAGATTGTTCTCCACAGTAATTTGCACATCAAGCTATAGTTCAGCACTAGCAAGCAGCTTTTCCAAGTGTTTGTCCATGTATATCGTTTCAAGTTATAGTTGGTAATTGGAATTTTCTATTTCTCGCCAATGCTTTCAAGATTATGGAGTTCATTGTCTTTTTGAATCTTGGGGTTTCAGAAAAGATGGTATGTACAGGGCAGGTCAAAACTAGAAGCACGGTAAAGAACTGACGATTGTTTAAATTTGTACTGAAAGAAGCTTACCGCCAAAAAGGATGTATCATTCCAAACAGCTCTCTCCAGACTTCGCTTCGCTTTGCTACCAAGGAATATGGGTTTTGTGCGCAGTGATTCGAGTAAATTCATGTCCAGCAGTACCTTGTTTGCGCCAGTTGTATCTGAGTTGTAGCGAGATCTTGCAGAACCTTTAAGATCGTATACCCTTGAGATGTTTCTTTTGTAGAACAGATTCTCCATCACCATTAAATCCATTTTCATTTCCTTGCCACCTTTAAGGTGCTTCACAGTGACCTGCATTTTATTCAATATTCATCATATAAATTAGTAATATGATACGAAAAGTTGTTGTTAACAGACAAAAAAAGAGTGGCCTAACCTGATATATACCAAGAACTTTGGCAAGGCATGTTGGGCTTCTTGAGCTGAGAGAGCCGGACAGATATTTGAAATATTCAGGCGCAAATTCCTCGAAAGATTCAAGTTCTGTTTTCGTTACTTGTTTTATGATGAACCTCTCATCCACTGTCTTTGCAAAGTAGACATTGCTTTTCCCGCCTTGTGCACTCCATTTATGGCAGCGACTCAGGGAGCACACAAAGTCAACTTCACTTGGACAGCATTTCTTCCTCAGAGAGTCGAATTCTTTTGCAAAGTAACAGGTGACTGAGAATTTCACCTTGCCTCCAGAAGTCGAGGACTCATCCCCGAATGTGATTCTCAAGTGTGGAGATTTCTTGGAATCGGAAAACAGGCTTGATGAAGCGTCTTCATATCCATAACTCTCGTAACGAATGTTGTCCAAGTCCAGAGAGCCAAAAGACTGCCACGCTGAGAAGGCGGGAGTAGCTGAATCTTCTCTCTCACTCTCATGGTCAATTGACTTATCACCGACATAGTCATCATATTCCTTCGAGCTCAGGGCGTATGATATTATGCTGGTGGGTTCGTTATCATAGACAGCGATGACAAGGTTATGGCCTGGTTGTGGGAGGAGCAGCCGAGCTCCATCAGCCACGTGGGATGCGCTGGAGATGAATGAAGGCGTAGAGTTGAGTAGTAAATTCATTTTCTGGGCCTCGAGAGGTAATACTTGGGAGTAAGTCCTTGTTACACTTGAAGCATGAAAGGATCTATGGGTTGAGAGATGCAATGAAGAGGGAGCCAAACCTTTCCGGATTCTTTCTTGGAATGTTATCGCTGAGTCAAATGAATGAACTCTAGCCGGTGACACCAGCCTCCTTCTGAAAGGAGCTGGAACCGTTTCGACTGTACCAGCTTGGAGTCCATCTCCATCTGCCATGCCTGTCCACGCAGAATCTATCCTCTCTGATAGTATGGATGCTTGTGAGCGCAGCCTTCCTGAGTCATGGACAGTAGTCTCAATATCAGAATGTATCTCCTCCTCTTTGCCATGCTGGCATGAGGTTGAGGTGAAGTCTTCAGGCACGCCAACTTCAAAGGAAGGCACACTATCCTCTAATCTTGGAGAGGTGGAAACAGTTTCTTGGTCAACGCATTCATTGTGACTATCCATGGAAAATATATCACTTCTCAACTCTTTCAGCAGGGCATATGAGGCTTCTGCCTGTGTAGCCTTTGAAGTATAGTTCGTTCTGAGAGAATCTAATGAGTATATCCGGCGATCCCATACATGTGAACCGATTAGAAGGGATCGCCTCAGTCTATTAAGTTCGAGGACATCTACATCAGCCTGACATGGTTCAGCAGTCTCCCTGCCAGCTCGTTGCAGCAATCCCTGCTCACACAGTAAGAAGACACAGATTCTTAACTTTGAATTTATAATACAAATCAAGGAAAACAATTTTACCATAGAAGGAACTAATTTCGAGTTTCTACTCACATTATAATCATTTCGTTCCTTTGTAAGTAGATCTTTCAGCTCCATGATACGGTTATGTAACTCATTGTTATCTACAACACCCTGCTCGAGAGATTTACTTTTCTGCTCAATGCAGTTTAGTACATCATATATCTCCATATACAGGGTTTCCATCTTTTTCAAGAGCTGTAAATAAAAATATCTGTTCAAAATCTATAATTTGTATGATAACTAGCTTATATTCACAATAGTACCTCCGCTGCCTCCTTTCTAATCCACTCCTGTTGAACATGGCTATTGAATTCGAGCACTGATAGGGGCAGCTGCACGGAGAGAATGTCAATGGGGGAGTAGCGAAAAAATGCAACCATGCTCCCAAACCTGTTAAATGAAACTCCATTTTCATCACAAACATTAAAAAGAATATTTCTTATATTTTATATTTGTAGTATCTTGCCTATTCTAGTTTAGTCTTATTGGCTATTAGTTATAATTTCCTATGATTAATAGTTTTCCTATTTAGCTTATGTATACACCTTATATATAGGGGTCTCTACTCTTATTGTACTTCAAAAACAACATTATTATCAGTAATATTATTCTCTACACTATTTCTATCAGTATGGAACTGAATACTGGAGTTTAAATTCAAAAGCACATACCCATAGTACCGTAGACAGTCTCTCTGCAATGAGTGTCCACAGGTTGCAACACGATTTGCAGTGGCGTGGTTTGAAAAACTAAGCTCCAAGAACTTGCCAAAAGAAAGGCCCCAGGCAGCATCTGACATAACTACCCTGGGAGTGGCAGGCGGGACTCCATTGACACGAGTACACCTCAAGCATCGGTGCCACATCCATATCTTCCCATCTCTCTCCCCAGGAAGCTTCAAGGAGGGAAGGTTTTTAACGTTAATGGTCAGATTGCCCTGTTGGTGGGTATAGCATTGGACATGGGCTTCAGCTGAATCTTTGCAATATTGACAGCAAGATGTCTGGCAATACATTATTGTTAACATGCAAATTTCCAATGCATAAGTACAACAAACGATAACTATGAATAGGAAAAATTGACTTGAGATGAGTTACCTGATCAAACAGATCCTCACAGAGGTATCTTCCAAGCGGCTTATCAAAACAGCCATAAAATTTAATTCGTAGGAGCCTGGAGCGTTCACATACAGTTTCTTTCTGAATACAGCGGCTTGAAAAGGATACCAAAATGCTTTGGTGCGTGTCGGTAGTTGAGAAGTATTCGCTGGAGACATCATTTTCATCAGTCCTCTCTGCGTTTGTCGATTCATGAAGTTTTGCATGTTCGGACAATTCTGACTCGGGGAGGTTGTTTGTAATAGAAGGAAGCAATGTGTTCCCGTTCAAATCCTGGCATTGGTTGAAGCACGATTCAAGACTCAAATTCGACGTGAATCCATCATTACATGCATCAGGCTCGAGATTTTCAAAAGATGACTCCAATCCTCCATTTTGGACAGATATGTCACCCACTGAGACACTTCTATCAGTTGTTTTGCTCTCTGACAAAAGCGAGGGTTCGATAGATGTTTTAGGCAGAGAAGCACCTTCATCAGCAAGAAAAGAAGTCTCGAGAGATAGATGATGGGCGGCAAATACAGCATATTGAACAACATGCTTAACCTTCTGCAGTTCTTCACGACTCCTGCCTCTCAGTAGGACCTATATATATAATACACCACCAAGTACTAAAAATTCAGGTACAACTAAGAAAGCACGAGAAACACAAAAGGACTTCATGTACACTGAACATTACCGTGCAACCCAAGCGCCTTGGACAGCCTTCAAAAAACATCAAGGTTTTAGATGGTTTCTTGTTGAACTGATTGGCAGCTTCATGCTCTTCAGACACTCTTTCTAATCTGAAGAGCTCGCAGTGTCCCAGTCGTGCTGTTGAAATATTAACAATCGATGGGGTGACTAGAGCACCAGTGCAACGGGCTATACGCTCCAGCAACGGCCTCTTAACATTCAGAACTAGTGAAATTTCCTTTTCCAACAGATAATCTTGAGCACAAGAAGATACACTCTTTTCTACCAAAAGAACGTTCGGGCGAAGCGCCTCTATCTTAGCAATGATCATCTTGAGATGATCATTTTCCTGTGCAGGAAACTAAAAACATTAAGATGGATTCTGGTAAATCTTATTTAAAGGAATGTGTAAACATAAAGTAAGAAAGAACCTGTTGAAGTAATGTATCAAATGATGATAACTGGTTTGGCACTTTTTGATATTCAAGAGCTCCTCCTAATATAAGTATCCTAGGATTTTTGTATTGTGAAGTCATGCGCTTGTGCTTTATATTTTTTGTACAAACTATTCCCTTTACAAGAGTGCTGCAGACATAAGAGTTCAGAAGTTTATGATTACCAAAGTTTATTAGTAGAAAAATATTTTCAGAAATGATGGGACAATAAGCAATTTACCTCTCACTAGGACTTCCCGATGCTATACATTTGACCTTCACGTAGTCAACAGGGTCCATGCTGCCTCCACTGCTAGTATCTGGTTTCACAAAACTCGCAGCTTGCCATGCAATTGCTGTAACTATGTCAAGCCAGTCTTCCGCCCTCTCCTTTCCCAACATAATTCCCTCGCCCTGTAATAGCTGAGACACAAGAGCCCTAAAATGCCCCTCTATCACGCCTTTCAGAGGCTCCTTGTTACCATCATTTTGTCTCTCCTTTGCTGGAAATACATTAGAGAGGCTACTGCTTGACGAAAACATTGCACCCGAATCTCCAACATCATCATCCTCATCATCGTATTCAAAAAAATTACTCTCTGCCTCGTCATGCTCGTCGTCTGGCGGTGGGGGAAACCAGATAAGACCATTGTTTTCAAAATCCAATGGCTCTTTAATAGTTTCTATATTAAAGATGTCACTATTCGCCGAAATAAGGGTTGCTTCTTGTTCTTGCCCCTTCTGTACAGAATCCCAAGCTCTATCGGAAGTAAAACTAATCCTAGAGGGACTGTCCGAAGGACTTGATCCCAATGACTTAAAACTGTAAAACTCACTCCTAGCACTAACACTACTTGAATCTATATCAGATATACTGTGGGAGTATTTGCATGATTGGCTGAAAAAGTGCTTCCTGTCATCTTCTTCGTCACTTCTGCATTTTTTTAACAAATATCATGAATCATTTGGATTGAAGGAAAGTAATTTATAAACTAATGGGATAATTTGGGAGTACATGAAACTGCATATGAATATATGATATATGGAGTCTGAGACATCTGCTATGACAAATCGGCTGGTTACCTAGAACATAATCATAACTACTATTGCCTTCAACTGTAATATGATTACAGAAACACAATCCAAAATCACAAGATACAATCTTAATTAAACTACAAAATCTATCTAAGCAATGGATTACCATAACCAGCCAAGTTCTATTCAAATCAGCCAGAGATTCAAGCATACAAACAAAAGAAATGGTACCTGCTTGTGGATCCGCTAGTCGCAGCATATGGAGAATCCCCCTGATCGTGGGCTTCAAGATAGGAAGCAACGCTATCACTCCTATAAGATTCATCATCAACTGAAAACCCGAGTTTTTCACCACTATAACAAGGAGAAGAATGCTCAGGGCTTCCCAGGGGAGATGAAGAAGGATGAACCTTCTCACTGTACTTCCTCCCACCTTCACGCTTCATACCAACCTCAGAACACAACTTGCAAGACTTAATTGCGACCCCAGATTCTCGGTAGCCCTTCACATCAACCACACTGTAGTTCATATCACATTGGCAGCAGATTTTCTCATTCTCACCATTACCAGACATTTTAATTTGGGTTTTGGGCAAACAAGTCAGAAGATCACTACCTCCCCAGGGAATCCAAGACCTAGCTTTCACTAATAGATTTACCAAAGAGTTATCAACAATTCCCATAGAATGAAGAAAACCCCAACAAGAACATCAACCTATCCTTCCTCCTCCAAAATCAAGTATTTTTTCTTTTCACTCGATATTTAAAAAAAAAGAAGCAAAATAGGACCTAAGCACAAAACCAATCACAGTCAATACACAATTGATTTGATGAAACCCACAGTAAAAGTAGTGGGGAGAGGCTAAAGGGTATGTTTCCCATGGGCTAAAGATTTCATTTTTATTTTTCCTTTCCTGGTTTCTATTTTTGTTTTGTTACCTAAGATGGATGTAAGAGAGACATAGAAGCAAAATCCTCCCAGACTCACAAAACAGTTCAAGTGAAGGAAGACAAAATAATGCACACCTACCTACCCATGTCACAACAAAAGGTACCAAATCATCAAGAACAGCAAAACACAGATCCCAAACCCATCAACCGATCCCAGAATCATCAACAATACATCCGTAGATCGATTCCAGCTCAATCCCAGAAATTCCCACTTTCAGCTGAACCTCCACAACACCTATTAAGGCAAAAAGGAGAAATCAATGAAACAAACTAAAGTAAAGATGACCCAAATGCTTGCTTGCTTGCTTGCTTCTGAACTAATCAAGGGCTTGAAAATTTGTTTGTTGAGGAAGAAGATTGTAGAAAAATAAAGTAGTTAAGATGAGGATCAAAAGGAGGAGGATTAGGGAGAAGGAACCTTCTTCTCTTCCATTTTCTTCTTCTTCTTCATCGTCGTCCCAATCCTACTCATCTCCATTATTATACTATTATCATACATTTCCTCTTCCAAAAGCCCCTCTTTTTCTTTTCTATTGGTCAGGATGGGTGTTGCTAATTAAAGCTTCAAACTTTCACATTAAAACACATTAATTTAATTAATTTTGAGGTGGTATGTATGGTATGGATATGCAAAAACAGGGTTTTTGTTTATGTGTCACCATCAATTTATTTATTCTTAATGTCAGAGTGGTGTATACATCAAAGTCTACTTCTGTTTTCCGTATTAGGCAGTGAATTTTGTTTATGTATCTAATTACTGTTTTGGTACTTACATTAATGTGACAACAAAGGTTAGGTAATGACGGTTATTGCTGACGTGCTCTGATTGCTGAAAGTGTTTAGTTACCGGTAGTAAGTAACAGACCAAACCGGCCTAACTGGTAATTACTCTTTAGATCTGTCTGCGTTGACTAATCTCGATTCTTGGAGGGTGGGTGGTGATGTGGGCCTTGGGCTCAGTTGGGCCACCCAGCCCAATAACCGGTCATTTACCCCATTTCTGACTAGGATTGGGGTGGGTGGATATGAATAGGATAACAAATAACACTAAATTTGACAGAATTTGATGTCTCCGATGTAATTCAGAAATGCGAGAATTTGTCAAATATTCCGACAGGAAAATAAATATTTAATAATAATATTGGAAATAAATATTTTATATATTACCAGAAAATATATTATTTAGCTCATAATTTGTGTATTCGAAAGAAACTTTTGCTTGTGTTAGGTCTCTACGCATTTTCCAATTTCGTTATGAGCGCTCTTTTTTAGTCATCAATTTTATAAGCTTGTTCTCTTACTTTGTGCTTCTCGAATATCACCTTATTGGAATTCAAGGGTAATTAGCGAGTTTTGAACACCTTTTAAATTCATTTCGGTCGGCATAAGATTGTTATAATTGTCGAGTCTTGAACATCTCGTTTTCTTATATATGAGTGACAAAAGTGAGAAAGTTGGTGAATCTTTGCTCTCCAACTAAAATATTTTTAGATTCATTTTAGTCAGTGAGTGGAAATTCTCTGTACCCTCTCGAGGTCCAAAAAAACAAAGAAAAAGTCGGAGAAAAAAACATATTTTCAAAATACAGAGGTAGAGAAAATTCGCCTCAATTCCATTATAGATTATTGTCCAAACACACAAATAAAAAATCAGTGCACCACGAGGCATTGTATTTGGTTATTTTCATGGCCCATTTCATGCACGAGACATACGAGGTGGTGGTAAATGTATGGGGATGGGATCATGGAAGGTTTGGTAGGCATTAACTTTGGTCACAAGACAACATCTTCAATGCCAGCTAGGTTTTTGCTAAATATTATTTATTTTTAATCCGAGTAGTTAATTTAATTCTACGATAAAGTGTTGCATGTAACATGGCCACTAGCTATGATATGATATGGCTCTAGAATAGATTAAAGGTTGAGCCGTCCATTTGACTACATATCATATATCCATGTGACTACTGTGAGGATATGTTTTCATTTTTCTTGTTCAATAGCTCTTTGTAGGGTTTAGTTTGGGTTTGGTATCTACATATAATAACAATATGCTACTCTACTCTACTCCATTAATTATTTAATTAAATCATATTGCTTGTCAAATTAGGGCTACAATGGACCCCACCCCATGAACAAATATAAAAAAATAAATTATTTTCTTACTCCCAAAAACACCCTACATGTTTTTGTGATGCCCATTTAGTCAATGTGTCTCATGAGGA
This sequence comes from Geranium brycei, assembly GCA_036897365.1. Classification (NCBI taxonomy): domain Eukaryota; kingdom Viridiplantae; phylum Streptophyta; class Magnoliopsida; order Geraniales; family Geraniaceae; genus Geranium; species Geranium brycei. The sequence goes on from JAYMTP010002808.1 coordinate 11,308, forward strand.
GGATTAGAATTTCAATATAATATATGATTAGTCACATTTATAATAACATAAGAAGAAGACCAATCTAGATCCTATGCTATTCACCATTTTGATTTTGACCAACTTTGCGGTGTAGGGTACTTTTCTTCCATCTACTTAATTTTTTTTTGTCTTGTAAGATCGTTAGTGTTTTTGGTGTCACCATCCACTTTTTAGGAACACAATTGGTCCTCATGTAAAAAGTCTTTGCACTACCCTATGGGCATCTAGCTATGCCTCAAAACTAGTTTGTAAATATATATGATATATTAGATATTAAATTTACTATTCCAATGGTCTAAGTTGGTAAATATCTCAATCAACTTAATTAAAATGACCTTTTGCATATGTTCAACTTGAATTTTATTTAGAAATTGTAATGGATAAAAATAAAAATAATGTTAAGGTTTGGTTCACGCACTTGGGGCATTGCTTTCAGGAAAAAGATAAATGTTCCTCCGCATTCCTTTTAAAATATACTATTTATAAATTATTTGGTATTACATGGAAAGACAAAAAAAGGTAATAAAAAGTTTTTTTAATTATTTACATAACTCGCTTGATCAACTGTTCAGACACTTGAATTTAGATCCTAGAGGCCGGAGTTCAAGTCTCAACAACAATAACAAGAGTTGAAGAAACTGATTTGGAGAGCAAAGTTTTCCAACCACAATATCATGTGTTAGATTTAGTGAAAGTGATATGATGTTCAAGGTTGGCTTGCTAGAAAAACCAAGAGCAGTAATAAAACAATGTATAGTCTAATAATATTTATATGCAGGAGCAAGTTTGTCAAATATGTGAGGCAAAAGCACACAAGAAAATAGTAAAAGCAACATTTTCTATGTTATAATCCATCTTCTCCAATTTAGTGTGCTATTTTTAAATTGAATGTCACCTGCTAAGGACAAACATACATTCAACCACTTCAAAAACATATGCAGATTCTCAGCAACAATCCAATCTGATAATAATCATAATAAACAGATTTTTTATTGATAAATTCTTCAGCTGACAAAATAAGCTCAGTCAGAACATCATATATATGATAGTATATTACCATTTTCAGAGTGTGAAGATCATACACATTAGATTTAGTTATTTTCATATTCTTTCCTAATGTTTTTAGGAGGCTATTCAATTTGAAAAGGAAGAGACAAATAGAACGCTACAAAATATATATAATTTTTCAGCTTGCATATTGTTTAAGAACGTCACATACAGGCTAGTCATGCCCGCTTTGTGCGCCTCCCGACTTTAAGAGCCAACTCCGTGTCAATTTTGAGGGAGATATCGAGCGCTTTTACTGAATGAGTCAGCGCGCCGCTGCAAACAGAAAACGGTAAATGTTGTGGCCACAATATCAGCATCTGTAACTAATGTTTATGAACTGTTGTGTGTTAGTTGCTACTGTATGACCTCAGAAATTCTGTTACTACGAATTTGCAGCAAAAAGAATTTAGCAACGTTACCTAGAAATGTAGGTCACCCCAGTTTGGCCAATTTTGTGCACGGTTTCAAGAGTAACATTGCCTGATGCCTGAAAGCGTATAAATCCAAATAAATTAATGAAATTAACAGTTACACTAAAAAGGAAAAAGGCTCTAAATTTACTAAAACTGAACTACTCAAACTCCTAGATGAAACACTCTCAAGTTATATACAAAGCTAAAACCAAACATAGATATTATTTCCAATGCTTTGACGATATGATGTCTGCTTCATAAATTAGACATTAGCAATTGAGATTTTACTGGAAAGGCAATTAGGTTCATGGGAGAGTATGAGTGAGTACTTCAGAGATAAAGAGGAAATAAATGAGTGTATATAATGATGCACTTAAAATAAGACCTACCTCTGTTTCAAATTTCCCATCAATCATTCCAACAGCTTCTTTAAGCATCCACACATCAACATCCCCATTTGGCAATGGTACGACCATGTTATCCAACATTATCCGAGTCAAGGATGTTTTTGTTTGTGAGGCAAATTGCAGTACCTCTTTTACTTCCTCGAGAGTCCTGGTCTCGACCTTCGTGGATGAAGAAATAAAAGATAAGGGGAAAGAAAAAGCACAAGAAGAAATGCGCGATCATATGAAGTTTTGAATTTAATCTCTTCCAATAAATATAGGATGCTCAGAATATCGCAAAAACACGAGAAAAAAAATTAACTATGAAAAAAAGACGAGAAGGCTACCTCAACCTCCATTTGAAGATTCCTTTCCTGTAAGTAAGTATCAACAGCTGTGATGGCATTTGTGATGCCTCCAGCTGTTGATATATGATTATCCTTAATCATCACCATATCAAATAAGCCCATCCTGTGATTCTGTCCTCCGCCAATTAGTACCTAAGAAAGTGTTTCTTAGAAAGTCAATCAAATATACTTATGAAAAGAAGACTTCAAAAAATAGAGTTCGGCTTGATCTACACCGCCCATTTGTCCACCAAGCGTAAACCTGGAGCAGTTTTCCTCGTCTCTAAAATGCACGCAGGGTGTGCAGCCTCTGCCATTGCCTGCAGGAAACATGCATGTTACAAAATTCTAATATAAAGTATTCTAGTAGTATGGTTACTTGAGTTAAATAATTGAACACTCCATGACCTGTTGTGAGTTTACATAAGAATTCATTGATCAAAACAAATACTCCTTCAATTTAGACCATTGGAGAGAACCAAGCAGTCAGGTTGCAAGTTCTTGAAATGATGTTGGAAATGATAGTCTAGGGTCAATTTGGGGAGGAGTACTTTATTTTATTTTTATCAGCAAATAAACGATTGTATTAAGGAGAAGAGAGATGATTCCCAAGTTGGGAAAATAAACTCTAAGAACAGTACATGAGGTCTACAGAAATGAAAAGGAACAAAGAGATTAAGTAGCATCTTGAAAAGAGGCTGAGTTCTCCTTTTGAATCTCTTGAAAAGTTTGAATAATCTCGTCTTCGCTGCCCGGATATGTAAATCACTAGGATTTGCAAAGACCCCAAAGTTCTTTTAGCACTTATATTCATTGGATATCTATTCATACAGAAGGCTTGCCTCTGGATATCCATCCAAATCTCAACATATTATTCTGATCACTGTTCAGGTGCAATAAGCCCAAATATGTTATTAGCACTAGAAGATTAACAAACTAGTCACACCACAGAAGAAGACTTTTAGAAGGACTTCAACATCATGTTTAAACTTTGCCAAATTAGGAGATGCAAATGGTTGGCTTGAAACTATTTCTTGAACTCATTTAAAATGTTCAGTGAAATAAAAATAAATAGAATCACCTTAGTTAGAGTTGCTATTCCACTCATCCTCTGCATAAAATTTAGCACAACTCTTTCAGCTACAACAATGTTGTAAGCCAGTCCTGCATACACAATGGTAAATAATGAAAGGAAAGAAAAGTTTTAAAGAAAATTAAGCTTTCTGCAAATCACCATATATGCTTTAAGGAATTCCCTATTCTTCAATTACCATGAACTTTCCCAAACTGCAGTCCTTTATTAACACAATCTCCGTCCTTTTTAGACCACTCTACCTGATTCTCAAATGTGTATCACTATCAGCAATTATGAAGCATGTAAACAAGCAAGTAATCAAAACATAGTAACTGAAATAAATAATACCTTCAGTGAAGGATCAACCTCATTGAATACCAATTCTGCAAGACCGATTCCAGCAATGATGCCGTCCTCTTTTGCAAGGAAATGGGCTTCGACTTCCATGTCAGATGGAATAGTTGCCATACACGTGACGTCCCCTGAATTCAACCACAGATACCACTCAATTTATGACTGAAGCATTGAACAAGTTGCAATCATAATTGAACATCAATTCACACTTATAGGAGCATTGGATTTTTACGCATGTGTTAATGTCAATATGGCAAAGATCGTGATCAATGAAAAGAAAAACATGTTTGGCATTCATTATTGAAATAGGTACAAGAAATAATTGAGAGCAATGAGGGAAAAACGAAGATGCTGAACCTCTATTTCCAGCATCTTCGGAGAGAGCTAGCTTAATGATTCCCTTCAAATCGTAGGTAGGGTGCGATGGAGGCTTTATTGCCATGGAATCGAATGATATCTCAGAACTTCGAATGTCAGTAACAGACATTCTTACAACCCTCCTGAAAAAGTAAAAACAATTCAAGTCTACAGAAACCAAGAAATCGGCGAAACACAGATTATTAATACAAGGATCAACCAACCTTGAACTTGAAGCCGTATAAAAACGAGGCAAAATTGCTGGAGAAAAGGAAGTGACTCTAGACATTGCTCTTCGTGTCTCAGTTAGGTTTGTACACTCTCAAGCCCTTCCATTAACCTTTATCAACCTTGTTAACAACAAATATGCTTTAAACACGCATGTATATGAAGATCAATCCAAACAGTAGTCAGACTAGAGTGTAGCATTAAGAAATCAAGTTCATCAAGCAATGTAAACACCTCCAAATTGACACTCTATCAATACCCAGAAATCAAAAGTGCTAAAACTACCTCATTGTTTCATTTTCAGAAAGGTGCCCAAATTTCAGTTCCATACAGCTAAACTAACGGTGGGTACTTGATTAACACTCAATTTCCCACTTCCCCATTAAAGAGCAGTGCAGAGAAAGAAGCATACAGCTAATATTTAACCATAGAAGCTCAAATGAATCAAACAAAAACGAAAATTTGAACTATGAACTGAAAACAGTAAGAGAAAAGAAAAATACCCAAAAAAGATACTATAGGATGGAGATTAGAAAACGAAGTGGTTGAAGATTTAGACGAAAAGCTGACCTGAGAATTTGCAGCTAAATATCAAAATCCTCTTTTGTGCAGAATTTTGTGATACAGAGAGAGCTTCTCGTGCAAGGCCTGACTGTGGCGGAGTATCCTACCCAACACTAAATGGGCTTTTTACGGACCATATAAGAAATGCCCAATAGGAATACGGACGGCCTGATTATATTCGCGACAAGACTAGCTTGTCCGCATATTACGATAATGCATCGTTATTTATTCCCCTCCCATAACTATTAGACAATTTAGCAAAAATCTCAATATAGTTTCAAAAGATTAATCAATTAATTACCGTGTATGTATACAGGGATGCATTTCAGTACAAATTGGGTAGAACGTTCAAACGACCGAACTTTTACTAGAGCCGCTCATATGACGAGATTATACCAGCGCGCGACACGTGGCAGCGAAGTTCTACCACGTTCATTTCGTGGTTCTACCGTGTCTGTAGGGGTATTATGAGAATTTTATACCACGCTCATTCTGTGTTTCTATTGCGTCACAATCAAGTTTTACCATTTTCCGCTCTGGTTCTACCATTTCACATTCAAAGTTCTATCATATATGTATATCGTGGTTCTACCGGGTTTACATCAGACTACATTCATGTGTGCATAAGCTTTGGGGAAAATATATAACGAGGTTTCCAACTGTTACGAGTGTCCCCGACTAAAACGGGGGGAACCGGGTCAGCGAGGGTTCGGCCTGATAATTAACCTGGACCCTCGCTGACCTGGTTCCAACTACTGTTCCGAGGTCCCTGCCCGTAACGAGGGGGTAGAGTTTCATACTATACCCAATAACTGAACATTGTTGGGGGAGAGGTGTAACGAGGGGGTCGAGTTACCCTATAAGTGAACCATTTTAGGGGAGGGGTGTGACGTTACGTACTATATAAATGAACCATGTTGGGGAAAAAGTGTAACGAGGGGGTCTGGTTCCATACTATACCATTCAAGTGAACAATGTCGAAGGAATGGTGTAATGGTGAATCAACATAACTCTGGTATAAACTCGGCAAAACCACGTGTGCATATGGTAGAACTTGATTTGTAAAATGGTAGAACCAGAGCGGGAAACGGGTAGAACTTGATTGTGACAGAGTAGAAAAAGAGGATGATCATGCAAAAATACATAACTGCCCCATCAGTTATGTGAAGTCGCGCGCTTGGTAAGGTGTTGCCCGCTAATGTCATCTCGCCAGATCAACGGTCAAATGTGTGATTTGGACATTCAAACGTTTTGGCTGGTTTATATTTAATTTTGCCTCTACATGTATATTTCATTTGAGGTCCAAAACAATTGGAATTCAATGATAAACTTAACATGTCTGGCTTTTCTCCATGTACTACATATGTAGTATAAATAGGTTGTTTACGTCAAGCTGAGGAAGTTTATATTCTTTTCTTGGCACTCAAATTCTTTAAATTTGTAGTCGACAAATGTTCCAATACTTGGATTTATTATTGTATTTACAGTTCTTTACGATAAATAGTATTTTTAGAATACATGTACAAAACATGCACGTGTTAATTATGGTTGGAGCAACTTGTTTTATGATTCACAAAATTCATTTAATTAGTTACTCCTTTTATGATTAGCGTGGAGTTGATTCATTTAATTTTGCTTCAGGTGAACATCAAGTCATTGGTAATATAATAAACACATGATAAAATCAAATGTATATAATGAATGTTTTAATTAAACGCAAGTATAAAATGCACATCCTTATAATTACTAATAAATTAGATACACGAAACATATATGTGTGTGTGGCTTTGAAGTGCAGCTACCACAATGTCTCTTTCTATTTCAACCCTTTGAAACAGTTTTGCCAACTTGATTTAATTTCCAACAATTCAGCATATATATAGGGTTACATTCGGCTACAAACGGCTGTAGAATGTCCAAACATCTGAACGTTCTACAATCGTTGGATTAAAGTGAATATGAACGCGCGTTGTCTCAACATGCGACACCTGACAACAAGGTTCTACATCGCACACTTAATTAAGAGTTCTGTGGGTTCATCGCGTTCTACAACTTTGCACTACACGTTTGACATGATTTTACAACTTTGCACTACACGTTTGACATGGTTTTACAACTTTGCACTACACATTCTATAGAGCTCTTCAATTTTGCACAGGTTCATCACGTTCTACAATTTTGCACTACACGTTCTACATGGTTCTACATGGTTCTACAATTTTGTACTACACGTTCTACAATTCGGACGTTTGGACACCAAGATTTAGTTTGTAGCGAATTTCTTATATATATATAGAGTTTAAATCACATACAAACTTTAGGGTTTTTACAAACCGTACAAACCAATAACAAACCAATCACAAATGTTGCTTTATGGAAATCTGCGTGCACACTTTCCCACCGCGTGACACGTGTCCATGCGCGTGCATGAAAGCTGGCACGCAGTGACTTTTGGAGTCGCAAAAAGTTCCACATGAGCTTTTGGCTGTGTGAAACTGTTTATATATATATAACA
>JAYMTP010002809.1:0-18613 GCA_036897365.1 Geranium brycei
TTGGCATAAGCAGAAGCAGCCTCATGAAGAGAGTCTGTCAAAACCGGGAAGAGAAGAGAGAAGGAGTACATCGAGGAGTAGGCATGGTGCAGAAGAGAAAGCACGGGTTGTCCATGCTAGGGAAAAAGAAGAACATAAAGGTTCAGAGAAGGAGCATCAGTCGAGAGACACATCACGCCACAGTGAACAACCCAAGAGAAGGAACCGTATGGAGGATGAGTGCCTTTCACACCATAAGGGCCGCGAGGATGATGTTCATGCACGAGGAAATCAAAAGTCAAGCTCTCGTGCTGCTGATCGTGCTGGTAATGTTTCCGAGAGCCAAAGGGTTCACGAGAGGAGAAATAAAGAAAGCACCGCGAGGAAGAGCAAAGACTTGGAGGGCGGAGATCAGAGCACTTCCAAGACTCATTTTGATGAGACGGTATGTACCAATGCTTGGCCTCGGAAGTCTAAAATTCTCTAAGATTTGGCTAAATAGTAAATCCTATTGTGAATAAGTTATAGGCGTTTTGGTTGAGATAGAGTTCGTTCTCTTTGGCTAGGAAAATGAATCTACGTTTTTTAGAACTTTTCCGAAGCTCTTGGTTGATCAGATTGAATCAGATCCTTGTTTCGATCCATATTCTGCATAATCTAGCCCTTTTGTTTTCATGGTCTGTTTTGCCTTTAATTAGGGCGCTAGAGGCAAAAGCGAGCAGAACAAACCGCTGCACCATTCCTCCAGAAAACGAAAGGCCGCTGCTTCTTCAGACGACGAACAACAAGAATCAAGGCGCGGGCTCTCCAAACTGGAACGCTGGACGAGCCATAAAGAGAAGGACTTCAATGTCCACAGTAAGTCCTCGACTTCTTCCAAAATTGACGCGAACAACAATGTCGGGTCTTCTGAAGCCACCAAGTATCCAGACGCGCCCGCCAAGCCTATTTTTCGACACGCTTCAGTTGAAGACGACGGTAGGGAACAAGAAATTGATAAAAAGCCGATGGACGACAGACACCTAGACACAGTGGAGAAGCTAAAGAAGCGGAGCGAGAGGTTCAAGCTCCCGATGCCAATCGAGAAAGAAACCTCCACGGCTAAAAGGATGACGGAGACTGAAGCCTCCTTACCTTCTACCAAAAGCGAGGCGCCTGCTGCTGACCCCGAGATCAAACCAGAGAGACCTCCTCGCAAGAGACGATGGGTCAGTCAAAATCTGAAGTAGGCAAAAACCGAAACCCTAAAAGTAAACAAACAATCCCTCGACGCCTGCTTTAGGGTTCTAGGCATGTCCATGTAGCTGTACAATACTTAAACCCTGTACCCAATTGGCCGTTTTTTTCACTTCTCTCAATGCGCGCATAAGTACTTTTCCTGTTGAATATGTACTATACTACTATGTCGATAATTTGACTTGAGCTGTGGAAGACGAGGCCTCTCTGGCGCGATCGCGATCGCGCTTGCATCCTCAGGTTATCGAGATGGGGTGAGTTGCAGAGGAACATGTATGCTGGAGAAATGGAAGGCCATGGAGCTGAGCTGGGTCTGCTGTGATTTGGGGAAGGAGATGATGATTATATACTGATATAAACTGTGTAATATGTTCTTTTTTTCAGTAGCTTGTGTGGCTCTTACCATGTTTTTTTTTCTTTGGGCAGATGTGAAGTTGATAAATTTATAGCAGTTCCTTTCTGTGTATTATAACTACTTATAAGGGACAAATGAGCTTCTTTGTTCTTGGAGAGTAATGAAAAGAAGCAAAGAGAAAAATTAGGAATGAGTCATTTTCAGGCATTTTCTCATACACTGAACTCTCTTGTTTAGCTGCTACTTCTGGATATAGCTAGCTAGAGTATGTGAACAGATTTACTATGATAGTCAAATATTCATTCCAAGGAACCAAATTAAGTCTCGATCTGTGTGATAATATTGCATTGTTATTTAAAAATAAATACTTGGACTAAAATACGGGGAATGTTCTTGCAAAATTGTGATAGATTAGGATTTTTTTTTTTTTATCGGCAATAATTGAAGACATCCTATACTAGTATGTACCAAGATTCGAACTCAGGATCTCACATGTGTTAAGTGAGCTCCTTACCACTTGGCCCAACTTGTGTTGGTATATAGATTAGGATATGTTTTTGTCATTTTCCCTAGTATAAATAAAGAGCAAGTGCCAATTGATTCTGCAATTTTGCCACCACACTGAAAATGTCGATTTCACGATGACATTTTCGAGCATCATCCTCAGCTTCTCGTTGCCTCCACCGACCTGCGCTAGTCCTTTCGCAGTCACCGACTCGCTCTCAATAAGAGATTGTAACAAATAATTGAGAATTAATATGAGAACAGAAATTTCCATCTCCGGTCTGGGACATGCATTAAATTATAAAATATAAAGTGAAATATGGTATTGTATTTTCCTCATTATCATTCTTCTAAAAACATGGTGGAAACTGATAATTATTCCAGCAAAATTGCAGGAGCAGTAGTTTTATAGTGAAGATTAACACAAAGTTGTGCTCTCAAATATTCGAACTTATTAGCAAAAAATAAATTGTCATATGAAATACGGATTGAATTGTTGGTACGTATAATTTTGCTTATTAATATTCCAATTTAACACGTAGAAAGCGACGGTTAAGGATCAATAAATAAATAACCCAAATTAAAAACGAAAATAATAAATTCTCCATTTCAAATACGCCATTCCGATTTAATACTGTGGGTGTGGGACTGTGGGTGGCAGTGTCTGATTTGACTATCTTACCCCTCCGTGTAATTGTAATTCGATCTAAGAACAAATCCGTGAAAGGCCCAACAAGGGCTGGGCTGTTAGGCCCAATTATCCAAGCCAGAGCAGGCCTGCCACAACATTATTGTCACGCGAGTCCAAAAACAACAATTGGGTCAAATGGTGCTTTTGATCCTGCCTTCTAGTTCTAGATGTATAGTTATATTATTTCGACCTAAACACTTAAAGGCTAAAAAGACCGAACTACCCTCTATTTCTAACGGCTACTTTCTTTTATTCTTCAGCTTCCTAACAATTAGTAATATTTTATTTTGTTAATTTGAAAAGACTCTTGAATCAAAAAGTTAAATGTGCATTGATTGAGGATAAATTGGTTATTTCATATGTATCAATTAATTTTATCATCTAAAATTTGAACATGGAGGGTATTTTGGACTTTTTACACATCAATTATGTTATATAATGGACGTTAACTGTAACTTAAAAATTATTAGGATATCGACATAAAAAGATTCAAACTTGAGGTACTGAATTTGAAATAAGACGAACTTAAAATACTGACATTGAATTACCCTTAGAACAAAACTAGCAGCTACTGTATGCTTGGTTTCAAAAGAATAAAATGGCTGTGAATCTAATCAAGTAATAATAATAGCTCAACTTATGAATAAAACCAAAAACACCACTCCACATCTAAACTCTTCATTCCAAGCTCTCTCTGCAGACCCATAAGCACCCAAACTTCAGTACATGTTTTACCTTTATTCTTTGGTTTTTCTATTTATTTTCTTCCCAACACATCTTCATCAAAATTTCTCTTTACACTCCCAAGAAGAATAGAATTTCCAAACATGTGTTCATACTATATTTATTTTTTTTAGATAATGACATTGTGTTACACCTAATTATAACAAAATAACACTTTTATACCCTAATTACTTTTTTTTCTTTTCTCTCTTTTTCAGTACCATGACAATTTTTTTTTGTGACAACTACCTCTAAAATGCCTAATATACCTAAACTACCATTGGTTTAAAAAACCATAAATTGAATTGGTTCAATTTTATTTATCTCTAGTTCAATTTGATTTATATTTAAAATGCAATTATAATTATGCCCCCAAATCTAAAATTAAATTTGAACTATTTCAAATCTAGTTTGATAAATCAAATTGGACCACTTCTATTCTAATTTATCAAACTATGAGTATTTTAGTCATTTTAGCATATGTTGTCACAAAATAATTGTTAGGGTACTAAAAAAGAAAAGTAGTTAAAATATTTAAAGTGTCATTCTGCCCTAGTTAGTGTAACAAATGTCATTATCCCTATTTTTTTAAATAATGTATCACATTTTCGTTTTGATTTTGAGACCTACAGTTAATGCAATCAAAGCACTGACTAGCATAACAAATTAAGAATTTTAGCGTATATAGTACATTACATATGCTCAATTAACCAACTGGAGTCTAGACCAGAGTTTGAGTCTCAGTTGGTACAGAAGAGTTATTATCATTATACTTAGTTGTTTGTGTTTGTTCAGTTCGTTAGTTGTTTGTGTTTGTTCAGTTCGTTTGCAGGGTTATTATTATTATATTTAGTTGTTTGTGTTTGTTCAGTTCGTTTGCAGGGTTATTATTATTATATTTAGTTGTTTGTTTGCAGGGTTATTATTATTATATTTAGTTGTTTGTGTTTGAATAAGTTGTGTTTCTTCAGTTCATTTGCAGGGTTGTTTTCGAGAGCTTAGGATTGCAAGCCTCTCAATTTATGGTGGGATTTGCATGAAATGAATTCGGTTTTGTTGATTAAAAAAAATCTGTCCAATTAAATTAATCAATTGGTTATTGGACTATTTTGTCCAGTGATTCATTAATAATATTAGGAACCATCAGAAACCAATAATTATCCCCAGAAACATAAAATGTTGTATACGGCCTGTTTTAATTATTCATTTAGTCTCTGCCCTGTTCACGAAGCGCAAAGACACTTGTAGGTTCTAGGCGTCAGATACCATAGGCATGCACAAAATAATTGAAGATCCATAAAAGTAAATTGAGAAATCTCAGCAGAAAGATGGTGATTATTTAGTAATTAATCACTGAAAATCATTGATATTACTCTAATTTCATCACCGATCGCGATTTCAAAAATAAAAAAAAATCATTTCAAATAGTTGAAAACCAGTGAATTTCATCACCGACTGCGAGTTTAAAACCAAAAATCAAATAAAATCATCTCAAACAGTTGAAATCCAGTGATAAGAAAATTGAAAAGTGCAAGAGAGAGGTCAGATGGTAGTGCATGTTGTTCGATCATCATGATAAAAATGCAGATTTATATGGATAACAATCCTCACGCCAGCTCTTGCAGGTTTCAGATCCGTGAATCGAAAGTGAAATTGAACTCGAAAAGTAAAAAAATTGAAAGAAAATTGATGGGAGAAGGAATCAGAGATGATAAGAGGTCAATCACCATGAAGCAAAATTGCTCGTAAGCCTGGGGCGACAACAGAATCTCATCACGTTCCTCGATCTCCATCGATTGTGCAGTGAGAAAAGAACCTGAGAAGCTCTGGATTTGAAGAAGTTGTTGAGAGGAGAGACAGTGAAGAAGCTTGAAGACGATGAGAGCTGAATCTGTGGAAGAGAGGTATTTAAAGGACTTGGATTAGGTTTGGTTTGTTATTGGAGTCTCATAATGGGCCGAGGTGTTTGGGCTTTTGTGTTGCTATTGATATTGATGGGCTTCTACATCTAAATTTTGCTACAATTTCCTTGTGTTTATGATATTCAGAAGCTGGAGGGATGATAAGGTATGCAAGACATGGTTTCAACATGGAGGGCCCGGTTTATGCGGACAGGCAGTGAACGAAAATTGAATTTCAAGTTTATTCAAATTCATAATGAAAATGAATTAGGGGAATTACCATTCTGCAGTAAATCGGGCAAATTTAAAATAAAAATTAAGGGTAGTTTAAGTATTTTAAGGGTAAGTTGTCAATAAAAATAGTTATGGTACTAAAAAAGAAAAAAAAATAGTCAAGGTATGAAAGTGTCATTTCGCTATAGTTAAGCATAACAAAGTGTCATTATCTCTTATTATTATTATTCGTTTTTTCCTCTTTCCTCTTTATTACAACAAACGGTTCGTTTTTCAGTTCAAAAACTAATTTGAGTCGGAGCAGCAGAATGCTGAATGCTTAAACAGGAGCGAAAGTCTTCAAAGAGGGTAGTCGAGAAACTTTGATGAGTATATTTGTAAAGTGGAAAGAATGTATCGTGCGATCTGGGCCGGCGTTGGTGGGCCTCGCCTCCCCGTGACTCTGATCCATGTAACCACAGCTGAATTATGCCTTGTGTGAGGAGAAATGACACGTGTAGAAGACACGCCCAATTAATAAAAAAATCGGTTAAAAAAATCTAACTGAAAGTTGACAAGTCAAATAATAAATCAAAACGGTATAAAATAAGAGTATTTCACGAAACTCGATTCATAAAATATTGAACCAAATAAAAAGCCGATATATTTAAAACCAAACTGAATTTTATTGGTTCGGTTCAAAACCGAACCGTGAACATCCCATCAACTAAAAAAATGAGGAATAGTGGAATAATGATAACAAAATATTTCCATCAACGTAAATGGGCAAAACTAACTGTTGGCGCGCTGGATTGGCGCCAGCTCAGCAAGAAGCCACGATCTGAGCAACACCCAACCGCACCAGATCATAACTCTTTATTCCTCTACGCGACCTCTTTCTCGTCTCTCTCTCTCGCTCGCTACGCCACAGTCTCTGTGTCTGGTTCTCGAAGCTCTCTTCGTCTTCTTCAATTTTTCTTGCGTGTTCTAGAGAGAGAGAGAGAGAGAAAGCGACAGAGCCATGAAGATCACGGCCCTTCTGGTCCTCAAGGTCACCGCCGACGGATCCGATCCGGTGATCCTCGCCAACGCCTCCGACGTGAGCCATTTCGGCTATTTCCAGCGATCCAGCGTCAAGGAGTTCATCGTCTTCGTCGGTCGAACCGTCGCCAGGCGAACCGAGTCCGGCCAGCGACAGTCCGTCGCGCACGCAGGTACGGTCTCGATTCTCGGATCCTGAGAAAATTTTGAAAGAAAGTAGAGATTTGGGCGTTTTTGTGTGAATTGTCGATGAAATCGTGTTTCTTTGATTTGAATATTGTGTTTTTTTCTTCTATTCTGTATGGTTAGGGCTGAATCGGATTTGAATTTGATGTGCAATTTATATTTGATTCAGTGATTTTAGATAGATTTGATCTGAAACTGATTGATTGGAGCTTCTGGAATTTAAAGGCAGATTCAAGTTTATTGGTGTGATACTAATATGAAGACAAAGCTCTGGTTCCGAAAAAGTTCTGAGAAAAACTCATAACAAGTCTGTATGCAGTAAAGTGATATAAAATTCTTGAGTGATCACATGACATGGTTTATATTGGCAATTTATGTTGATGTCTACATGAAAGTGTAATTATGGCTGCTATATTCAATGGATTTATATAGATTTGATCTAAAGCTGAATTTTATTTTCGGTGCGTTTGGAGCTTCTGGAATTTAAGTGCAGTTTCAAGATTATTGGTGTGATACCAATATGAAGACAGCTCTGGTTCTTTTCCCCCCTAAAAAACTTGTAATATCTTGCAATATACAAAATTCTTGAGTGATTGCATGACAATTGGCAATTTATGTTGATGTCTCCATGAAAGTGTAGTTATGGTAGCTGAATTTGGATATGCCATAGTATTTTAGTTGTATAGTCCAGGTGCTTTGTTTTATGCTGAAATAAGGAAAATGTTTTGCTATGACTCTTATGAGTTATGTCAGAAATGCATTTAGTTGTATTGTTTTGTTTATCCGCGTTTAGGCACATTACATTTGTATCTCGGAAACTTGATTCCATGTTTTGTGTCCCTCTTTGATATAGAGTACAAGGTTCACTCTTACAACAGCAATGGTTTGTGTGCGGTGGGGTTTATGGATGATCATTACCCAGTTCGGAGTTCATTTTCCTTGCTCAATCAGGTAAGTCAAGTATATGTGTGCTTATAAGTGATTGAATTTGTAGTATTCTGCTTTCTTAGTTTTAACTATGCTTGAGTTTTAGATAATTCATATTAATATCATTTCTATCAAAGGTGATATAAACTAATCAAGAAATTAAGTGATATTGTATGATTTTGATGGCCTTTATCGTATTGCGCCTAAATCTAGTTCATCATTGTGGTTAAGGATGATGCATCAATGCTTGATAAAAGTCAGATGTGGCCGAAGGGCCTGCTCTACATGGGTACTTATAGTAAAAATGCACTATTCACCCCAAAATAAGATTGGCGTTAAGTAATAATCGTGAGCCTGGAAAGCCAGCTTTCTACCGATCATGAATAGTTCAGTAAAGCTGCGCTCAGCTGAAGTCTGGAGAACTTATGTTTACAGATATTAACATCTTCTGAGTTTTCTTATGATCTGAAAATGATTTATTACTTATCTTAGAGTGCAAATAGAGGTATTTGTGCTACCTCAGTATATTTGTTGAACAATGTTTATGATACTTGACTTGACACCTAAACCAACTGACTTAAGTACAGGGCCGTATATCTTCTTTTAATGGGTAGTTGGAATGTTTGGCAGGTCATAGATGAATATCAAAAGAGTTTCGGCAATTCATGGAGAAATATACAAGCAGATAATTCTCAGCCATGGCCATACTTGGATGAAGCTCTCGCAAAATTCCAGGCACTGTCTGCTTCCTTTCACATTATTATATTTGCTGAATTCGTGAAGTAATTACTTATATTTTCCTCTTTTATCCTCAATATTTAGGATCCTGCTGAGGCTGATAAGTTGCTGAGAATTCAGAGGGAGTTGGATGAAACAAAAATTATCCTGGTGAGCACTGAGCCTGTAGATGCCTCAATTGTGTGTCTGGGTCTGTGATTATTGTGTGGGCTGTTTCTTGCCATTTTTCCTTATTGAACATGTGTCTTGTGTCAAAATTTCGGCACTCTATCTAAAATCTATATCTGTTGGGAAATCCTTTGTAGTAGACTTTGATAGTTTTAGATTTAGAACACTAATATGGATAGTGAAGCTGTTTGTTAGTATAAATTTGAACTGTCATCTCCATCAGTTGAAAAGCTGCATTAACTCTTCAAAGTCAATTATCTGACATGTGACGCAATGCCCGTGAATGCCTTAGTAATCACTCAATGTTATCCCGTAAAGTTGAGGTCATCTTTAGGATCACACATCAATTGTTGATGCTTTATGTTCAGTGATGACTTGGCTGGTGATATTAATTTTGGGGTGTACTTGTTTTCTAACTAGTGGATGATGCAAACCTTCTTTTGTAAAGAATCGGAGAAGATATGTATCACTTGCAATATTTTAATTATGAGTAATTTGCAGAATTCGATTGGTTCTCTTGACATCGTGTTAATTTTGTTTGTGTTTCTTTGATATAACGTATAACTTAGATCTTTTTCTATGCGTGTCTTTATTTTTTGCAGCATAAAACCATTGATAGCGTTCTCGCTCGAGGTGAGAAGCTGGACAGTTTGGTCGAGAAGAGTTCAGATCTGAGTGCAGCATCACAGGTACATAGCTCACTGTGCATTTTAACCTTCAATCTCTATCTATGGTTGGGTTAATCATGTCAACAATCTTAGTCTCCGCAAATAAATCATGATCAATCTAATAAATCTTAACCACTCAAAAGTTAGCTGGGTCGGGATTTCCATCTTAATCTTCCATTAACATGATTTTAAAAACTAAAAAGTGAAGGAACTAATGCATTTTTAACAAGGTTATAAAAAACGCTAGGCGCTAGTCGGGCAGATAGGGACTTCGGGGACTTAATAGGGGATTAATTGGATTTGAATTTCTCTATTTTATATTTTTATTAAAACACACAATCAAAATATGAATTATAATAAATAAATATAAAAATATTTAAAATATAAAAATATAAATTTTAATATTTGTTACATTCATTACCTTATAAAACAATAAAAGTATCATAAGTATTTATTAGTATAAATTATTTTAATTTTAACATTTTATATTATTATTTGCTTTAAAAATCAATTTTGAAAAAAATAGCCAGGTTTGCCTAGACCCGCCTAATTCCGCCTAGCCAACTTGATCCGCCCGATTATGTAAAATCGGGCCGGTGTTCTAGAAATCCCCGTCTAGGCGCTGTCTGGCCCGATTTTTAAGCAGCTGTTGTAGTTTACGTTCATTGGTTAAGCTAGCTCTCTTTTGGCAATGAAGTCATAATTACAAAACCAAAATCCATATCGAGTCATGAACATTATTAGTGGAATCGTTTTTACCTGTATATACCATATTGACCTAAAACTCACTGAGAAAAGCGTTTGTTTTGCACAGATGTTCTACAAGCAGGCGAAGAAAACCAACTCGTGCTGTACCATACTGTAAGCTTCCGAGTTCTAGATTTAAGGTTGATGGAAACTGGAGTGGTGATTGTTAGTATATGTTTATATATTATTTGTTGCTTGTTGCGCACGGGATTTATGTTATAGATATTAAAGTGTTTTGAAAATTTGTTTCTCTGTTGTGATTTATATTCATACACATTCTTTGAAACTTGCTCTATCTTGTGTGTACCTCTTAGATTCAAAAGGCACCAATTTGGCAATTTATGGTCCCTCACTTCAGCTTTCCAATGTCATTTTGCATGTTCAGTTTGATTGATCCTTTTAAGATTGTTTTGTTTTAGTACATTCTGATTTAGTTTATGTACTGTCTTTGTTTTTTAGTTAAGAAATCATATATATTTGTCAGTCTTTTTCTTATTTTAACTTCTGAACAATTCAAGCTGTCTTGATCTTGACCTCAAAAACAAAGCTGTCTTGATCTTATGCTTGTCATATTAATGTCCATTAAATATAAGATCAAATCAAAATAATTTGATTAATTATGATTGAATTTAAACAAAATATAGTTATAGAGTAGAATCGGCAACAGCCGGGTTCAGGAGGGATTTAGTGATTATGTTGGATCTTCGAGTTTGAACAAACTTGGTGGCCCGTTATCTACCTGCCTACTTTGTCCCTCGAGGATGACAACATAGCAAATTTAGTTATCTAGTTTCTTGCCCATCTAATTTGCTGGTTCAGGCAAATTTATTGATCCTGTTTTCTACCCGTCGGACCGAGGATACTAGGTCTCTATCGATTCGGTTTATTTTACCTCTATATAAGATGGCAACAGGTGGGTGGGTTTGGCAGATTTAGTGATTCTCGTTCTTTACCTTACCTGTCGGATCGAGAATTTTCGCCATCCCAGTTAAGGGATCTGAAAACAAAAGAAGAATAATGGCGGACAGCTCATAAACATTTTAACCACCAAGGAGAGATCAGGGAAATTAACCGAGATAAAAACTCCAAAGTCCCACACATGTATATGAACATACACACAATCCAGTAACATAAACAGTAGATAATGAACAAAAGACCACTCTCCAAAACCTAGACTCATAAAACTTTAAGAAGGTGACCCATATTTCTACAGAAACTTGCTCTGCCCTTTCACTTTCCAAAGATGGACTTGATCCACCAGATGCCTTTGGAGTCGACAGGTCCCTCTCCCTCAGGCGGTGTGGGACTATGTGAGGTCTTTTTAAGCTTGCTCACATCATACCCTTCCTCTGCAGCTTTCTCAACTAGCTTCTTGTATGTCTCTTCGTCAAGATGAGCCTCTCTGCACAATATCTAGAAAACACAAGAAAAAAAATTGAGACCATGAAGAAGAATCACCAACACCATCGAACTTAATCAAGAAAGCTAATTCAAGTAATTTTTTATCATATCTATCCATCATAATCTACCTAAGAGCAACCAAGATGCAAAATCTAAAGCTCCGATAGCTTAAAGATGGGTAGAAGAAGACATGAAGACGAAACTATCATCTTGAACTAATCGTGGTGATTTTTTGTGTATCTATTGCCCATCATGGATTGGTGATAATTTGTTGCTTCTTTCAATTTATAGAATCACCATAGCCACAAAATAATGAATTTCTTGCAAAATAGATTAGCAGGTAGCATGGTTGACTTGTATTTGACCTCCTCTTTTGACTTCATAATTTGAGACTAAAACAGACTATATTACCTCTAAGCAACACAAGACAATACTATATTTCATAGTTGACCAGTCTTAAAAATACTCGATTAGTCTGTTTAGTGCCTCAGTTAATCATCTATTAGTCTTCGATTAATTCCCTACTAGTCTTTGATTAATCTCATGTATGCCCGACCAGTGTTCTAAAAATCTCGTTGAGTGTTTTCTTCTAACACTCACAAAAACTATATATATATGTATTCCATATAACTAATGCACAATAAAACACACATCACCTACCAATCAAATATAGCTAAATAAGTGTATATAACTTGTGAAACCATCTCCATCAACACTTCAGCAAAACAGCTCAAACCCCACAAAACAAGCAACAAATCAACACAATTCCACAACAAAAACACCAAAAAAGGGTCAATCAAACAATTCAAAATTCACTATCTAACACTTCACCAAACAAATATAGATCAAATGTATACAACTCATGAAACCCATCACCATCAACACTCCACCAAAACAGCCCAAACCCACAAAATTAGCAACAATCAACACAATTTCACAACAAAAACACCAAAAAAGGTCAATCAAAACCAAAAAACAATTCAAAATTCATCATCAACACTCCACCAAACAAATATAGACAAATGTACATAACCCATGAAACCCATCACTATCAACACTCCACCAAAACAGCCCAAACCCACAAAATTAGCAACAAATCAACACAATGTCAATCAAAACCAAAAAACAATTCAAAATTTATCAACACTTCACCAAACAAATATAGATCAAATGTACACAACCCATGAAACCCATCCCCATCAACACTCCTCCAACCCACGAAATCAGCACCAAATCAACACAATTCCACACAGAACAAACAAAAGGGTCAATCAAAATCAAGAAATCCAGAACAATCCACTAACCCAGAGGTACTTTCTGCTTGGCTGGCCGACCAGAGCCACTCGATACCCATCATCAACGTACAGAACCCAGTAGTCTCCGACCACCGGGAACACAGGCAAGAACGGAGGCACGTAGAACCTGACCCTGAGCTTGGCCTCGTCGCTGGTCAGATCGGCCTTGAACGCCGAACCCTCTATGAACCCTCTCTTCCCCGAGCTCCACGTCTCGTTGAGAACGCTCACAGTCCCGTCGTCCCTGAGACCGTACGTGGCTCTCGTGTCGGCGCCCTCACGAGGCTGGAACGTCGACGGGAACGACGCGATCTCGTACCACCGGCCCATGTACCGCTTCAGATCCAGGCCCTTCACCACCTCCATACCCTTGTTCCTCGCCATTTTGGGACAGATTCGAGATTTTGGGGATTTGGGGGTTTCTGGGTTTTTTTTTTGCGGAGATTTAGCAGATGGGTTTTTGGGTTTTGAGTCTGTGGGTTGGTGTGACGGTGAATTTATAGAGAGAAAAAAATGTGGTTTTGAGGTGAGACGTGGTCGAGCCAATGTCCATACATTTTTATTTTCTCATTATTTCTTGTAATTAAGTGTGATTTACTTGATTCCAAAAAAAAGTGTGATTTACTTTGATTTCGAAAAAAAAGAGTAAGTTTTTAATTTTTGTTAGAGTATAAAATTTGGTCCTTCAATAATCAGTTTAGGTTTTTGGATGAGTTGATTCTCTAATTGGGTATTAGAGCTAGTTCTATCTCATAGATGCGAATTCAAATATCAAGACGTGCAAATTCATTCTCAGTTGATTTGGTCCTTAGCACATTTGAGTAAATATAAAGTTATAAGAATATTAATATTTATAGTATTAATTCAGGACTTATCACACTAAATTATTTTAAGGTGAAAGTGATCATAAGTAATTCAAGACTTATCACACTAATTTTGGTTTTTTTTCAGACAAAGGCACACATTTTTATAAAAAAGGTAAGTTTGCTACTACTATTTTACAAAAATTTAAAGTTGATGATAACTTTTTACAATTTACCCTAATTTTAATATCACATCCGAATAAATACAAAGTTAAGATAATACTAATATATCATTAATTCTATTTTTCAAAAAATATATATCATTAATTCAATATTTATATCATTTTTATAGGTGGAAGTGATCATAAGTTTGAGTATATTTTTCAGTCAAAGTTTCATATATGTTTGAATTTGAGATTTACGAAAAAAATTGATTTCAACATGAGTTATTGTAAGTTTGAGTTTTTGGAAATATAATTACGTTAAATTCAATAATAAAATCTATCGGTATGTAGTCATAAACATTTTCAGCAATTAAATATGTTACATGTGTCAATTGTCATATTTATTCAAAACACTTTGTGTACTAACTAAGGAAAACTCAAAATTGTTTTCATTTGTTCCATGTCTTATATTTTTAAAATCTAAAATGAATGTATAGAATATATGTAGCATTTTAATGAAGAATATAAAAGGAAACTTATGTTCAAAAACTTGGTTGGGAAGGAAATAGGAAGAGGCCAAAAATGTGGCTCATAATATTGGTGTTTGAGTGGTTGTGGTTATGTGAAAAATAGAGAATTTGAAATGAGAAACTTGGGTGCGAAGCAACCATAACAAGAGGGCAAGGATCAACAAAAAAAAACAAGACATGAAGCAATAGTGACTTCATACTCAAAACACTTATTCTGGTCTATTCTAGAATCGTCCATGACTATTTATTTGACGTTGTCATTAAAACATTCTTAATATTTCAGAAGTATAGCTTAGAGCTGTAGGAATTCAAATCAATCATAACAAAAAAGAATTATGATATAATGGGCCTTCATGTTGGGCCCAATTTATAGGCTCGTTTTGTCAACTTGACCTTATTTATTTATGAACTAATTATATAATTTATTCACTTGAATTTAATTTTTGGTATGAGTTCAGTTTTTGGTCTAGATTGAACATCATGAATAAAAGAGATTTGTTTTTTCATGCAATATTAAGCTATAGAATGTAGTTAATATAGATTCGAAATCGAAAGTTATTTAAAGTTATAGATCATTTCAACTTGATTCTTCCTAGTTAACCATCAGTTTTAATTTATAAAAATCATATTTAAACCACAATTGACCGGTTCACTAAAATTTATAACCAAAACGAATCATTATTCACGAGTCTTGGTTATTTGTACCTGAAGTTACGTCAGAATAGTAAGTGATCCTTGCTATTTTTGGACACGTATAATTATAACATTTACTATTCTCGGCTTTGCATAATCATGATTGATTATGACTCTTCGTCAAGATGAACCAAAAACACAAGAAAAAATTGAGATCGCGAAGAAGAAGAAGAAGAAGAATGTAAATCTATACGTTATGATTAACCCAAAATCGACCAAGGCCATGGCGATTGTGACAAAAACTCGAACTGATAGATAGAGGTCATTCTAATTGCTTAGTGACAAAAACAGTGTATTTTAGATACTTGGATTTATGATGGAGCTTGTTTCAAAGGAAAATGGTAAAATGTTGATGCATGCTATCACGCTTTTGTAAAAGAGTGTTGTGTACGTAGTTAGTTAATGGCAAGCAAATGCGGTAAACTTTGATTTTTTTGTGCAAAATTTTTATATTTCGTAATTTTTGTTCAAAATAATAGTTCACAACATCATTTTGTCTATTATCAAAGTATGCAACACTCTTTTGCAAAAATGTGATAATATACAACACGTTCAGTTTTTAAAAAATAAAAATCAAAGTGAATAAATGAATTCGGTTTAATTTTGAACATGTCAATTTTCAGTTTGGTTTTTTATAAATTGAATTTCATGAAATTCTCACATTTTAGACCATTTCGACTTATTGCCCGACTTATCAATTTTTGGACGAATTTTCTTTAAACCGATCATCATTAAATTCTCACACTTTCGGCCGATTCTGACCTACTTTTTGTTGGCCCGATATTTTTACTGGGCCAGTTTATAGAGACCGATGACTCAAAACGTGTCGTCGTGTCTAAATCGATCGGTTTTGAGTCCTGTTATGTATCCGTTCTCGCTGTATAGACTGAAATCGAACCGGTAAAGTTTTAGTTCGTTAGAAACTGAACCATTTCGGTTCGAGTGTTTTTTGAGTCTGTTCGGTTTGATCAGTTCGGTTATTTTTGGCACCCCTGCCATAACACTTCACCAAAATCTAAAATTCAAAACTCACTAACCCAAAGGTTCGGTTCAAGTCTTGTGTTCAATTCTCTTTTCGGTTCGGTTCGGTTCGGTCAGCTCGGTTATTTTTGGGCACCCCCTCCCAATCCCATGACACATTCACCAAAAATTCAATATTCAAAACTCACTAACCCAGAGGTACTTCCCGCTGGGGTGACCGACCAGAGCCACCCTATAACCTTCGTCAACGTACAGAACCAAGTCGTCTCCGACCACCGGAATCACCAGTCGGCGGGAACGGCGGCCGGGGCGACGCGATCTCGTACCACCGACCCATGTACCGCTCGAGGTCGAGACCCTTCACCGCTTGAGGTCGAGCCATTGCCATTTTTGGGGGTTTCGGACCGGGATTGGGGTTTGTGGACCGGTGGCAAAATAGAGAGGAAATGGGTCGGCCGATGTGATTCATTTTTAAGGTTCTTTTGTGTTTTTTTTTCTTTCGTGAATGGCGGTTTCTATATGTGTCATTTATAGGGTTGTTCGCGGTTTGGTTTAGAGTCGATCTGGTTGGTTTAAATAGTCTAAAATGAGTCACGCGTTCGTATCGATCAGTTTTCAATTCGGTTCAGATTGATTTTTTTATCCATTTTCATTTTATAAACCGAAACTGAATCAGTGAAGTTCAGTTCGATTCGGTTTGATTTTAAACATAATCAAGTCGGTTCTATTCAGACAGTTAGATTATTTTTGGGCAGCCCTAATAACTTATATATATATAGTTTAAGAAATTGGAAATTGCAATTTACACCCTAAACTATGCGTGTGTATTGTATTTTAGGGCTTTATATTTTCAATTGTATAATTTCACAACTCTACTCTTAACTTTATTGCGTAAGTACTAATTATGTTAAATTTTCTAAATGTATAACTTATACGGTTGTTCACGGTTTGGTTTGGAGTCGTTTTGATTGGTTTAAAATGACTTAAAATGAGTCACGCGTTTAAATCAATCATCGTCGTTTCACAAAAATCTATTACTCGGTGCAGAACGGTGATAATAGGTAGTTTGGCTGAAGTGACATACGAAATTAAAAATAAATAAATAACTTCAAGTATACTTGTCTGATAATGAGGTTTCTCTAAGTGTACTTAACTGAAATTATCCATGTATATAACAATAGTCTTGTCGTTGCATATTAATTATTTATTTCGTTCCAAATAATTTAGGATGTAACAGAAAGAAGAACAAATACTAATATATAGTTTCAAAACAACACAATTTTAATTAAGGATAATGACAATAGTATACTTAGTTAGACCTCTTTTACAGTTCACAATACTCATTTTAAAAACTTAACACTCGAGTCACTTATTTATAATATTTTTACAATCTGCTTATTTCCGTCCAAAAAAATGCTTTAATCACATAAGAATGAAAATCAAAGAGAATCGTGGTTGATTGCACCAAATTATGGAATTGGGATCAATCAAAGATTGATTGTGCATAACTCCGGCAACACTGAATGAATTTTTGGGATTTTGGGTTATTGAATTTATAACAAATTTCTGGGATTAATTTTACATGAATGAATTTGTTTAGAGTTTTATTTGTTCATTTAAATTTGAAAAAAAATAAAATAAAGCATGACAATCACAACAGATGGGAAGGGAAGAGAGAGTTGGAATGGAGAGAAAAAAAACCAGAAAAATGTAGAGTTTATAAATTGAAAATCAAAATCAAATAAAAAAAATTAGGCAAAATTTGTGATGATGGCATTATTTGAAAATTTGATGAATAGTCAGGGGTATTTTATACATTTTATATTTTAATAAAAATTTTCATCAAATTTTAACGGTGCTATAGCAAAATGTAAAAAAATGTAATTAAGTGACTTGATTGTTAAGTTTTCAAAATAGGTATTGTGAATTGTAAAAGCGGTCCAACTAAATATACTGAATCGTCATTATCCCTTTAAATTATACAAATACCAATTACACAGCATGCATAATCTATTAATATGTTTCCTCAACAAAAAAAATCTATTAATATGTAAATTACAATTTCCCTTGAAAACATTAATATATATGTAGCTTGCATTCATAGCTTCTTGCATTGATCTTTTGAATCAAAGATAATACATATAACCTTCAATTCAAGATTTTATACGTTGGCATTTTAAGTTGAGTTGGTCATAACTCTAAATTCATTTATTATTTGAAGTTTTTTTCACTAAGTTCGAGATTTTGGTATGAAATCGCTTTCAAACTCAATGATAATGTTTGTCGGCTTTAATGTTATGTCTATTTCTTAATTTTCTATTTCCAATTAGTGGGAGATTCGTATGGTAACGAAGGAGAGTCCATTTCCGGTAAGACGACAACGAGACGGATATGTGATCTCTGACTCGTCTTCGAATTAGAGATAACGGGTTTTCATCAGATACAATGCATTTTACTTTCATGTAAGGACTTGAATTAATAGGTATATCATACTTGTTATTTATACTTATATTTGAGTTTATGTCATTTAGATGTGATATTCGAGTCGGGGCATATTGGGTCTCTTGCAACTAATTAGAAACATGCCACGTTAATTAAACTTATTCGAGGATTAATCGGATTGTTCAAATATTTTCAAAACATTGCTCTAACACGGTAAAAAATGAAAA
>JAYMTP010002810.1:0-18608 GCA_036897365.1 Geranium brycei
TGGGGAATAAGTGTCGAAGTAATCCACGTCCTTCTTCTGTGTGAAACCTCGAACTACGAGTCTCGCCTTGAACCTTTCTATTGTTCTATCAGGTATGAGTTTCTTCTTAAATATCCATTTACAGCTAATGGGTTTGCAACACTCGGGTAAATAAGATAGCACCCATGTTTGATTAGACACAATAGAGTCCAATTCACTCTTGATTAGACAGACCTCATTGCCTCATCATACGTTTTTGGATCATCTTCTATCAGGTATGCCGAGACCAGTTCGTCACTCACCAATTCCACACTAGAAGCTTCTGCAAAGAATGATATGATAAAGTCATCACCAAAGGATTTCTCAATCCCTGGTCTCTTACTTCTTCTTGGTTCATCAGCAGGAGTTTTAGAAGTAGAGCCTTCACCAAGCGATAGGGGCGAACGTCCAACATCGAGGGGAGGGCGGGAGCCTCATCACCACCAATTTTCTTCAGCAAAAATATATGCTCAAAGAATTCGGCATCCCTAGCCTCAGATATAAATCTATCATGTAAGGACATGAATCTATAAGTTGCACTGTTCTGAGCATAACCTATGAACACACAATCATAGGTTTTGTGTCCAATGTTAGTTATCTTGGGGTCGGATAGGCCCACCTTAGCCAAACACCCCCACACTCTCAAAATACTTAAGTTAGGAGCGTAACCCTTCCAGATCTCGTAGGGGGTCTTGTCAAGATTTTTGTGAGGAACTCTATTCAGAATATGACAAGCCGAGAGAACTGCTTCCCCCCACATCTTATCAGGAAGCCCAATACTAAGAAGCATTGCATTCATCATGTTCT
Organism: Geranium brycei; assembly: GCA_036897365.1. Lineage (NCBI taxonomy): Eukaryota > Viridiplantae > Streptophyta > Magnoliopsida > Geraniales > Geraniaceae > Geranium > Geranium brycei. The sequence continues at coordinate 826 of JAYMTP010002810.1, forward strand.
TCAAAGTTTCGTTCTTGCGTTCTGCAACTCCATTCTGTTGAGACATGTATGGCGCACTTAACTCGTGTATAATCTCATTCTTCTCGCCGAAGTCGATTAGAGAGTTTGAGCCATACTCTCCACCTCGATCGGACCTAACTCTATTGATCTTTCGATCAAGCTGATTTTCTACCTCGTTCTTAAATTTGATGAACATCTCTTCGGCCTCATCCTTGGGTCGAAACAAGTATACCTTTGTAAACCGTGAACAATCGTCTATGAATGTCACGTAGTAAAATTTTCCGCCTTTAGTCCTTGCACTCTTGAAGTCGGCTAGATCGGTGTGAATTAATTCAAGAAGTTGAGTTTCTCTTTGAGTTACTGGTTTACAAGGTTTCTTGGAAAACTTTGCTTCGACACAAATTTGGCATTTAGATGGTTCATTGGTAGATAAATCAAGAATAATGGACAAGCTTCTAAGTCGTTTAATGGATATAACATTCACATGTCCTAATCTTGAATGTCATACATCTAAACACTCAGCGATATACACAGAATATGAAGTTTTATTAATCTTGTTGTGGCCGATTACATAATCAACATTAAGAATAAAAAAAACCATCATTCAGATATCCCTGGCCTACAAAAGTCTCCTTATAGGAGAATACAACTTTATTACTGTCAATTACTGTCTTCTTTCCAGCTTTGTTGACTAGAGGTAATGAGACCAGATTGCGGCAGAGAGTAGGAACACAAACTGCATTCTTGAGACTCATGGTCTTTCCATACGTTAGCTTTAGCATGATCGTGCCTCTTCCAGCAATAGTAGCAGCTGAGTCGTTCCCCATGTAGACAACTTCACTCGGAGCAACCTCCACAAAGTCATTGAACACTTCCTTGTGCATGCATAGATGCCTGGTTGCAGCCGAGTCTAGCACCCAGTCGCTGAAATTTGCCACCGTATTTGTTTCGACGACCACAACAGCGATGACGTCGGCATCCTCCATGACATTGGCTCAAGCGTCAGGAGTGGGAGGACCTCTACGACGTTGAGAGCATTCAACCGCCCTATGGCTGGGTTTCCCACATACAAAACACAGCATGGTTCTCGACTTCTGGATTGAGCCCAAGGACTTATTGTTTTTGTTGTGGGTCTTCTTGTTGACAGACCTTTTCTGTTTGCAGTCAGCATTCTTTCCCTTGCCCTTGACCCTTTGGAGATTAGATGGACCGCCTGACTCCACAATGTTAGCTTTAACATTGTGAGTTAGTGAGGGTCTCATCTTGATCTTCAGTCGGTTTGCTTCTTCAGTTCTCATGTCGCTAATGAGTTCACGAAGCGTGAAAGCTCTCCTCATGTGCTTGATTTGATTCCGGTACTCGACCCAGGATGGCGGGAACTTCTCTAGCAGTGCGTTCGCAAAAATGACATCATATATCACCATGCCTTCATTTCAGATGTAAGCAGATAAGTTCTCGAATATATGGACTTGTTCCATAATCGGCTTGTTGTCCACCATTGTGAAAGCCATCCATTCCCCAACAGCATACATCTTCTTTCCATTGTCATCACTACCGTACTTCTCTTCCAGCAACTCCCAAATCGTTTTGGCTGATTTGTGTGTCATGAATAGGTCATATAACGGGAGTGTTATATGGCCTAACATGTGGAACCTAGCGGTTTTGTTGGCCTTCTCATACTTGAGGATGTCTAGTTGGTTATTCCTCATTATTTCAGCAATAGGGGGCATCATTAAGTCGAGGTTCTAGAAGGACGAAGGAAGTTGGACAAGAAGAGATCGGAACGATCTCTGTCCGTACAGCAAACTCGCCGAAATCTAGAATTCAAATGTCGGAAACGAGAGAGAGTTTTGGTCTGATTTTGTAACGAACAAATGAACAAAGTTCATAATTTATAGGAAAACAAATCATAGAGTAGTTAATAAGTTAATCAATGTTGAAACGGACAATTAATTAAATAATTAATTGAATAAACCCAAAACAAAGAATTAACTACATCAGACCAACAATTAAAACAAATTGATTAAGAATCGGTTTAGGAGTTCAAATTTCAATTTTGAAAAACCAAATAATTTTTGTTCAAAAATATATTTTAGCCCGCACCGCAGGTGCTCTACCCGAACCTAAACCTAGGTCAGGCCGTGCCAAGCCGAACAGCGGCGCGCGTATGGGTTTGGCTATAAGCCTCAGGTTGCCCCTAAAAGGCCCACACACAACTAAAAGGGAAATGGGGCAAAACAATATATACCACAAACACATCTCACATTTAACCGATGTGGGACTCCAAAAAAGAGGGATAGCAAAGTTTCCAAAGATGGCAACAAGCCACAACTTTGGGCCAACCAAAGTAGGCCACAAAAATGGGCTTAGAAAAGCCATTTCAACAACACTGCAAACTCGTCGATGTGTCCAAATTCGGAGCCATCTATGTCGAGACACAAAAAATTGTAGGGTCGTTAAGAGGGAGGAGCCATTAAGAGAGAGGAGAGAGACGGGTGAGAGAAATGATAAATGGAATTAGTTTGACAATTAGAATGATGTTAAGGGTAGTTAATTCTTTTCACTCCATTAAAAATAATTGACTTGGGGAATGTCGTTGCCTCCCTAGATGAGTAAACAGTTCTCTAAATCTTAATTTAGCTTAAGTCCTTTGAACAATAAGGGACTTATTCCCTTTAATTCATTACAAAGGATTATTATTGGGCAGATTTGAGAATCTTTATAGCACCAAAAGAAACCAACTAAGCTTAAGAAACAAATCTAAGCTCATTAGAAAATAATTGGTTTACTCTCTTGGATTCCTTACAACTGATTTCTTGGTGAAATTAGTGGATTTCGGTAATACTCTTCTATGCATGATCTTCGATCAGGATATCCCGAAGCTATTTTGTGATTTCTATATCCCGAATCATACTTCACTCATGTAATACCTTGTTATATATATTTACATGTTTTAAGTTACAACCAAACCACTTTAATCAATTGATTAGGATTAGTCACAAAAACCGAATTTTAGTGCTCAGAGCATCTCATTCCCTCGGGTAAGATATTTGGTAATTAATCTCTACTTACCATTGTTACTCACGGTCGGCACACTGTCGATAATGGTGAAAACACAACTAAAAATATACGTTATATTTCCATCCGACACCTGCCCATCTAATTTCAGTGCTCAGAAGAATGCCTCGCGTCTGAGGTCTAGGAGAAGACAAAAAAGTTACTAGAAATCTAGAACGCAGTACTAAAATGCTTAAGAGGTAGTTGAAAGTGAAAGAAGAGATGTACTGGTAGGCTAGACAAAGTAGTAGATGTCCTTAATAGACTAGTTGTGAAGGCAATGCGTCAGGAAATGGACAAGAAGATGAATGAGAATATTATTGAAATACTGGACGTTCTGGCCAGGTGGAACATTAGATTTATGAGTTTTATTTCATCGTTATAAATATTTTCGACTGTATTTTTATATAACTGTTGATGGTCATATGAACTATTTTTGGTTAGTCGTGAATTATTAAACTGCTTTTAGTTTTATGGAATCCCGTTTATGTGTATGAACTATTGTGGTTGCTTTGGTTATACTGAATATTTTTTGTTTAATATAGAAAACACTTCAAACAATATTTCCTGGTGCATCAAAGTGAGTAAAGAATGGCCGATTTTTAACTAGTGACAAAATATACTAATTATATCATAGCAATTTATTTGATTATAGAGGATATCATCTATCGAATAACGTTCACACGAAGGATGATACAGTATAATAAGTATATATAGTTTCATTTTTTATTAGTAATAACCACAAATGTAGAGATCGAAAGTAGGATTAAAGAGGTTGAAGAGATATAGGAAGTCCTTCTAGAGGAGTAGGCATGGGATCGTATATGATTTTCTCGTCTGGATTCTTCAATTTCCACTTGAATTTGTTGACGATATTATGCATAAATACAAGCATCTCTATGCGAGCAAATTCTTTTCCCAGACACATTCTTGGCCCTCCTCCAAATGGAACGTACGAAAATCGAACTGGACCATCTCCTTCAAATCTCGATGAATCGAACCTTGTTGTCTCCGAGAAAACACTTGGATCCATATGTGTCCATGAAGCACTCCAGTGTAACTAATATAGCAATTTGTCCAAATAAAAAGAACATTAAATCAAGTTAGTATTTGCTTTTTCCTGATTTGCTGATAAAAAGTGTCTTCTTAACTCTAATTCAATAATAAAATTTAAGATTATATAAAACAGGACAACCCCTTAAGATGTCTTTCAAATGATGCAAAGATATTTTCAAATGTAAAACTTTGACAGTATTGTTCCAACGACCCTATATATTTAAACAAAAGCTTATCTTCAAAACATGTGTATATGCATATAAAAAGGTGCATACCTTCCATCCTTTGGGTATGGTATAGCCTTCATAGGTGAAATCAACCAAGGCCTTTCTGTAAGAACCTTCTGCCGGCGGCAAGAGTCGCATGACTTCTGAAATGACATTCCATGAATACTTCATTTTCTGCATGTCTTCCCATTTTAGTGACTCTCCTGGTGCTTTTGACGCAGCAATGCTCCTTTGTTCTTTTACAAAACCAATTGATTCACAATCATTATTATTTGCAACTCAACTGCTAATTTGAAGACGGAAGTACTAGCCACGAATTTGTTAATTACCTTTGAAAACATTATCGTAAACATGCGGAAGCTCGGCAAGATACTTGATGGTCAACATGATGGTGGAGCTGGAAGTATCATGTCCAGCAAAGAGAAGGTTTACCATGTTGTTTATGATCTCAATCTCGGACATGAACTTGCCATTTTCATCAGCAGTCACCAGCAAGTGTGACAATAAGTCGTTCGGTTTGTTCTCCTCCAAAGCTCTCTTCCTCTCACTCACTATCACCTGAAGCTCCTTCCTTATGGCATCTGCAGCCCTCATTGATTTATAGAACTGTGCCCCGGGAATGTTGATAGGGAGCTCGATCATCCCTTTCATGAACACGTTGAACTGAACAGCTAGTTTTGAGATAACTTCTGGATCGTCAATGCTCATCACCAGACGGCACACCAACTCGAATGTGTATACCTTTGCATTAGGATAAACCTTCACCTCCTCCTTGCCTTTAATGGATGCATGCCACAATACAATAGTTACATGGGCTACATATTAAAACTTGATACGCCCAAGACTTTAATTAGACACTAGAAATATATATATATATATGCTGAAAATCAATTGTGGTGTGAGAACATAAGAACCACTGGACAATCACTTATTTCCGTTGGACATTCATTCATTTTCAATGGCCAAAGTCTTTCCGTTGGACATTCACCTATTTTCGTTAGACATTCACTTTTATTGAATATCACAATTTTCATTGGACAATCACTTATTTTCAATGGCCAAAGTCAGTTCTCACGTTCTCACAAAATGGTTTGGTTCTCACCTAATTTGTCTCATATATATATATATATATATACAAATATGATTTGGTTCTCACTTGATTTGTCCCCTATATGTATATATGATTCATATTCATGTTATTTACACTTATTTTAGTTTATCTATCTTTAGAACCTTGACCAACACTACACCAAACCTTATCAAAGAGGAGTACACTACAAGAAAACCCATGTACGCATTAAATCTCAGAACGTCAAAACACTCGGTTACACTCATGTAGAACCGTCAAATAGGGATACACTCGGTTATAAACCCCAAAAAATGTCAAAACGTCAAAACTCATGTAGAACCGTCGGATCTGAGACGTGTGTTATCTCATCGTGCGACACGTGGCAGGGTCCAACATGTTCTACAACATTGCAGTACATGTTTTACATGGTTTCAATTTCGCACAGGTCCAGCATGTTCTACAACATTGCAGTACATAATCTACATGGCTTCAATTTCGCACAGGTCCAACATGTTCTACAACATTGCACTCCATGTTCTACAGTTTTGATGTTTTGACTTTTTTTTGTAACTAATATCTCTCTCTATACATATATATGTATATATATACATATATATAAAAACTTTAGCATATTTACAAACTGTCCAAACCCATGACAGACATGGGAATCTGCACGCACGTTGCCCCAGCGCGCGACACGTGTCCAGGAGCTAGTCTGCAGTGACTTTTGGAGTCGCAAAAGTTCTACAGTCAGCGCAAAAGTTTCACCTGAGGGTGACATATGTGGAACTTTTGCGCTGAGTGTGGAACTTTTGCGACCCAAAAAGTCACTGCGTGCCAGCCTTCCTGAACACGTGGCGCGCACTGAGAGAGCGTGCGCGCAAATTTCCATAAAACGACGCTTGTGAGTGGGTTTAGACGGTTTGTGAGTGGGTTGATATATATCTCAATTTTATTGAAAATATCATATAGGAAAAGAGAGGTTTAAAGATACAAGAAAATCTGATCCATCTATCCAAAATATTTGTTACTTTTAAGTATGCATCAATAATCATGTGTTATTATTGAGTTAAGATTAAAAACAAAGAGTCAAATAATTAGCATATAGATATGCATGACTGACCTTGCCAGCGAGATGCGATATGTTGAAGCATGACCTTATCCATGACAGTGATAGACAATCAAGGGCATTTTGGTCTTTTTACATTAAAAAATAACTGAAACTCAACCATTTTTTCTAACTTGACACTAAACCAAAACTAACTGACCTTAAAACAACGTTTTTAAGTTAACTGTGTCTGGCTGCAAAACCCAAAACTAACTAACCTTAAAACAACGTTTTTAAATTAACTGTATCCGGCTGCAAAACGTGTAAAACTAACTGTACCTTTGTGATATTTTTCCCAAAATATATTTCTCTTTCGGAACATTTGTCGTCTTCATGGATTGAAATTTCAATGAGTTAGAGCATGCTCTACTTTAGTGGCAGATTGGAGTTTATATGCGTTTATTATTTAAAATAAACATCATTCTTTGTAGGTTGTGATTTCGATTGAATTTTTTACTGTGTAAAATTTTATGAAATAATTGAAAGGTTGGATTGTTGCCGACACCATCTTCAGAGCAAGCAAGAATAAGGAAATTGGGGTATGGGCGATGACGTGATCATTCAGTAACTTTTAAAATGATTTACATTTTTTTAGTTTTTTTAGTAGGAAAGATTAGTACTTAACGTGAGGATGTTAGATGAGGGGAGCGTCGATTAGAGGTGAGCTACGATTAGGAGAAGCAACAACCTGGGGGTAAGAATTTTGAAGTAGATCACATTTTTGGACTTATGTGCTATACACTATTTTTCTCTTCCTGATTTTGTCTCACTTGATTATCTCGGAAAAAAATAATGGGAGAATTTGATTCACGTCCAATATCTCCTTGGTTAAATTTTTACTCAGTTTTAATCACATTGGATTTTTCCTTGCAAAATCAACTGTAAAACTGGACTATACATATTAAGTCGGGCTCCACAACTAAAAACTCAAGTTTATTAGTTGGGTTTGATCATTTCATTTATATTCAACCCTTTGATTTCATATTCTTTTAATGTGAGACTTTATATTCTCAACACTCCCCCTCACGTGTATTGTACACGTAAGTCTTTATCAACTCACTCTCCCTCACGTGGGTCATAGTAGGACGTGTCTTTTTGCACGCAGACTTATTTCCCCCCTTACGTGGACCACAATATCGGGCTTACGGGGGAGCGGAGCCACAGGGAGGCGAGGCCCACCAGCACACGTCCAAATCGGCCCGCTCTAATACCATATAAAAATGGGCTGTACATATCGGGTCGGGCTCCAGAACTAAAAGCTCAAGCTTATTAGTTGGGTTTGACCATTTTCTTGATTGACTCTTTCCTTTATATGAAACCCTTTGATTTTATATTTGTAATGTGGGACTTTATATTCTCAACAGAAGTTTGAGCTTTTAATTGTGGTGATAGGCCCGATACGTACAACCCAGTTTTACATGTTATTAGAGCGGGCTGATTTGGACCTGTGCTAGTGCGTCTTGCCTCCCTATGGCTTCGCTCCCCTGTAAATAAGCCAACGTGCAAAAAGACACGTCCTACTATGACCCTTGTAAGGAGGAGTGAGTTAATAAAGGGCCACGTGTAAAATACACATGAGGGGAAATCAAAGGGTTATATATACAGGAAATGGTAAAACCCAACTAACAAGCTTGAATTTTTAATTGTGGAGCCCGACCCAATGTGTACATCTCAGTTTTACATCAACCCTAATTATTTTTAGGTTGTGTCAAGAAGGAATGTTGTAATGCCACCATATGTTACAAGAATTATACGTGATTGCGTGACTAGCTACGATAATAACTATTTATAGTGAAGAAACGATTATGTCCCTCGTAGGTTTAAAAGTGACGATCCGTGCATTTTTCTTATGAGCTATTGTATTTGTTCAGGTTTTGGTATTAGATTGGTTTTAATTTTTAATGTAAGAGATATTTGTAAGCGGATTACATTCTATAACTTATATATAAATACTAGTACATGATATTTATGAAAGATCACTCCATCACTGTTGAGAAGCTTCAAGTCGGCGCACTTTAATTCGTTGGCTAGGTCGCCCGTAGCCGCCGGCTACGCTTAGCCAGTGAACGTACTGCCGGGAATGATGTGCCCAGACTTTCTCGCCAAGAGAAGGAATAGGTATTAGTTTTATAATGGTTGGAGCAGCAAACTTGGATTCGGCAAGAATCTCATTTTTTTTGGTAGTACGAAGAGGGAATTGGCCCAAAAATTGGATAGGGGTCAAGACGTAGTCGGGCGCCGGCGGCCGACTCAAGTGCCCCCGCAGAGCTTTCTAAGTATTTTACTAACAAAGAGTGCTACGAAATTATCAAGAATGTTTTACGATACGCCCCCATTTCAAGTTGAATGAAATTCTAATGAGTATGAATTGTCGTAAGTAGAATTATTGAACCAACACCCCACACTCCTCTTTCTTTCCTTTCTTTATTCGAAAGAAGAGAAGCGTGAGAAATTCTCTTATCTAACCAATCAATAGTATTTTATTGGGAAGAAATAGGATTCCAGATTCCAAATTCGGATCCTGGCGAAACATTGTGTCAAAGTCTCGATGGGTATGTGAGTGCAATGTTTCACCGACTAGGTAAACTCAATCTGGTGAGACATTGCGATGTCTCGCCGAGTATGCATTCACCTAGCTGGCGAGACATGGTGGTTGCAGTCTCGTCAGCTAGGTGAAACCCTAATGTCTCATTGGTTATGATTGCAAACTCTCTCGGTTTCAGTGCCCGTTTATAGGCACCGCCCATGCCACTTATTGTGTTACCCCGTTTCTTACTCTGGTCACCCACTGCATGACAAATACCTTATCCTCGCTTGGCACTTCAAGTTGCATGGCTTCGGCATCAGTGGTGGGAGGTTGGGACGAACGTATTTCTATGATTAGAGTCGACATCCCCTCCCTATCAACCCGGTGTTGAAAAGCAAAGTGTTAAATTATATAGGGACAATTACGTATGGATATACCCAACTTAGGCCAAAAGACACCTAACTACACACATATTCAAAAATGGACACCTAGTTACACCTAGCGATTGGAAATTGACAGTTAGCACCGATCGTTAAAATTTTGGATGAAATCTATTAAAAGTTTAAGTAAAAAGACGAAAATGTCCTTGGTCAGACTTCAAATTTTCAAAACCATGTCATTGTGAGGATTTTGGTTGTTTCTCCGATGACCATGACTGAAGCTTCGCCGGTCGTCCTCGCCTCCTCGCCACTGACCGGAGGCTCACCGTGGTCGTCGCCGGAGCCCTTCGCCAAAGCTACTTAAATAGTCAAAATTCTTCGAATTTTATAACATTTAATCAACAACTCGGACCCAAACTATTAGATGGTAACTATAAATATACCAAATTTATTCAAAATTTCACATCAATTCTTCAAATTTGTTATTTTGACCAAAAACTCGTATATCTAGAAACAGAGCAATCGCCTCCTCGCCAATGTCCTTCAATTATGGTTTTGATTTAACTCAGTTGAGAAATCTCTTGGGTTCTTCATCCAAAATTGATAGCAGGTGTTCTAATGGAGAATCGAGGTTTGTCACAAACTGTTCGTTATGACAAGTTCAGCTTTCCATTTGTTATTTGTTTGAGACCGTGGCTTCCTTGGAAGTCTCTTGTATGGATTATTATAACATGTATTGTGTATGGGGCATGTTCCATGGTATAGTTATAAGAAAGACGTTCTCTTGTCTATTGGGTTCTGTTGCTCATACCTACAAAATATGGCTTCATTAGAATAGCTTCTGTACACAGGGTCCATTTGGTTGAATAGGCGTTGTATATGGAAAGATGTTTCAAGTTTTTTTAAGATTAAATATTAATTTTGTTCTTTTATATACAAGTGGCGGTGGTCAGCGGGTTGTGGTCAACAAAGGTATTGAAGAGAAATGGATACTTAATCCAAAACTGAGTAACTCTTGTGACGGGTTCCCGCGACTGGCTCCGGTGAGAGGTGAGGATGACCGGCAAAGTCTGTCAGAGGTCAGAGACGAGGCTGGCGAAGCTTAAACCATGGTCATCGGAGAAACAACCAAAATTCCCACAATTGCATGGTTTTAAAAATTTGAAGTCTGACCATGGGCATTTTCGTCTTTTTACTTCAAATTTTAAAAGATTCCATCCAAAATTTTAACGGTAGGTGCTAACTGTCAATTTTCGATCTCTGAGTGTAGTTAAGTGTCCAGGCAGCAGTTCTCCGTTTTTCTTATGTTGTTTAGAGTCCTTCAATGACCAAGAACTGATGTTGTGCTCCTTCTTATTACATACGTCCTCTCGACCGATAGTCTTTGAGGATAGGGCGGCGTCCATATTTGATGTCGTTCCGTTTGCAATTAGACTTGAACTCGAAGAACCACCTCTAGCAGAGGAGCCATTTTCTTAAACTTGCATTCACTCGGGAATCAATTCAATACCAAATATGAATTATTGGGCATTTCGAGAATCGAACTCGGGACCTCTTACACCCTAAGAGAGAATCACATCACTAGACCAAATGCGTTTGTACAAAAAGAGTTTGCATTCAAAATATAAAGGAATATAATTGAACACATAAACTCCCGTATTCAAATTATCCACATATTCCCACATTTTAAATTGTACAATTGAATATATAAGGGAATTTGAACTATATAACTTATTCACAACAAATTATATAACGGAATTCAAATTAATTTTGGGGCATTCATGAAATTTTGCATTGTAAAAAAAAAATTGAACTTACTGTATTAATTTGTAACATGTGTAGATTCGTCAAAAATAACAAAAATGTCCTTGAAATTACTATATTTTAAAATAAAAAATAATGATTTTTTAAACTCGAGTTTTCCGATTTTTTTCTTCTCTTACACACCATTGATGTTTGTAAGACTTTAGGTTTAGACGAGTTCGAAGACAAAAAATGTCTAGCAATTTATTCTAAAACTTAAACACTTGTTATGAAACAAATTTGACAATCAAATAGGGATGGAAAAAAACGAACCCGGCGAGTATTCGATATCCCCAACCTGATCAGAACGGGCATACTTGAATATGAATGATTAGTGGGTCCAAATATTTTGCGGGTACGAGTTAGTTATAGATGGACCGGTATCCGCGCCAATTCGTACCCAATATTTAAAATGTGTTTGACGTCTTTATTGTGAACAATTTGGGTATGACTGAAAACTTTAGTTTTAAGCTCTTTAATAATGTTCAGGGAAAAGTTGTTTGAAATGATATGTTATTAATTAAATTGAGTTCATTGAGAAATATGACCCTAATTTTTATTTCTAAATTAATTCTTTAATTTTAGGACAGATCTCAAGTATTAGAAAATACTTGTACCTGTCAGGTGTTTGAGCAAGAAGGGTACATGAGCAATTAAACGGGTATGCGAGTGGGGTGTGGATGTGTCAAATATGCTCTAAATCCGACCATTCCTTCAATCAAGTCACAAAATTCTTGAGTATTTATGAATTTGAGATACTAAAAACTTCCCAACATTGTATAAAAATGCCTCTCCGAACTCCAAAAAAAAACTATGTACTTTATTAAGGATATATTTTCAACATGGAGAAGAATCATGCCATGGACAATAGTATAGCTTCTTAAACATGCCAATTACTATATTGAATTCTTGGAATGTAAGTGTCGATTCAAGAATGTGAGATGAGGCAAGTAATCCCAAACTTATATTGCAGAGATTCGCTGATTAAAGAATGGTGCAAACACAGCTCCTATTGTAGCCGCTTTCGTAGTCAGAAACATCCGTTTCACTGCAGAGAAATGGACAGAAGATAACATATATCAGCAACACTACGTTTGTCTTTCACTCCAAGAATGCAAATAAATTATAAAAGCTTCCCTGAAGTGTTTTTGGTATTATGAAAAAGCACATCAGAACATTTACAATAGAGAAAAGTTTTCTTGTCCATGCAGTCAAACACTTAAACTTGTTGTCAAGATACTAAGGTTTGAGTCACAGCAACAGAACTAATAAATTATTAACCTCCAAAAATGAACATTTATCGCTGTCAAAGAATGGCGGCCCTCATCTCAGCATTGTTGGGGTCATTTTATACTCACATCGAATATATCATGATTGTTTCACAAAATAGTTTCCCTATTCTTGCTCAATATCTAGAAAACCATGATGGAAATGAAATAGTAAACATTTTGGTTGATCCTCAAGTTATGAGCTCATAGATGCTAGTTTTTTTATCAGCCAAAGGATGAAAGTTTATTGATGAAACCAGCATAACTTCCAAGGAGGAAATAGGCTGACCAATTACATAAACAAAGCAAGAACAAAACAAAAGAGAGAAAAAAGAGGTTACATCGAGACAGAAGAAAAAAGACAAAAGATAATATGAGAAATTAGCGTAATGAATAGCTATTGGATCCTATGTTCAATGTGGAGATAGATGAGCGAAACATAACAGGCATCTCCTGAACAAATAGAATCCCATATAGGCTATATGTAAGAGAAACTCACTCTTTTAATCGGAAGATGCTTCTCTTATGAACTGCTTTGATTCTTATTCGTGACATTACTTCCCTAGAGACAACACATCTATCTATATCTCACAATATCGAAAACACAAGAACATATATAGACGAGATCTACACTGCAGAGTCATCATGACTCATGCCACCACAAGTCAATAGATGCAAACTCAAACATGAACTCAATGCAACCAAAATATCACCTAAATAACATGCATGAATAACGCTATTATCAATTTTGTGTATCTGCAATTTGATTTAAAAACCGGTCTGTATACTTCAAATCACCAACGGTCAACGGTCAACCATTTGTACGATATGTAAGTAGTAGATAGAGTTAATGCTCAGCAAAGTAAATGTTTCTACATGTAAAAGATAAACCCTCTGGAAAATTCATTGCGAATAGTTGGGTAACCAACCATAATCTGACATTTCAACTCAACTCTTTCTACAAGGAAAACAGAAACAGAGGACTTGCTCAAGGACCACTGGTTGGGAAGATGGCAATGAAATAGGGAAAAGGAGCGCAGTTCAGTACTAAAATAAATTATTGAGTGGAATCGGTACTTCAAATTCGATCATACTTAGGAGCCTAAAGTTGACTTGTAACATCTTTGAGTAAATTTATCTTATACCGCACTGAAGTAAATCATTTCTGAAAAAGAGTAACCAATTTTGAGCTAAGAGGAGGATCATTTATGCTACATTGCAGAGTGACCTCAAAGATCACAAGGCAACAACCTCCAACCCACCTGAAAGAAATTATTCTAATTCTTACAAAAACAAGAAACTTAAATGATTTCAGCGGCAGAATCCAATGTCCCTTTCTGTAGGTCCAACCATTGCTACAATCTCTAGCCTATGCTTACATTTCTCCTCTGCTTCAGGCATTTATGGCCATTCATTTTCCTCTCTGATACATAAAAATCTGATACTAAATGAAAATAACCTATAAGCAAGCTAGAACCCAGTTGTGCTCATTAAACCATATTTATTTAGTAATGCACCCACCAAAAAGTAGTTTCAGTTTGACCAATTCCAATGCATAATCATCAATCTTCAAGACATAGAAAAACAGCACAAAGAGTAAGCAGCAAAAGAGAGAGAGAACTCACTTGGATTCAAATTCCCTGATCTCAACAAGATCTTTCCCCAAAAAATCCATCCACTGTACTTTCTTTTTCTGAACCTCTTTCTCTTCAGATGACACCTTCTTCTTCAGGCTGCTCTTGCTTTTGAGGCAATCCTCAACTTCTACTGCTTCTTCTTCTTGCTGCTGCTGCTGTTGATGTTGCTGCTGCTCCTCTTCTAAGATTTCTTCTTCTTTGACCTCCCCAGATTGGTGTTCAGATGGTGGTGACACAACTGTTGAAGCCACATGTGGGCTGTTGTCTAATTTCAATGGTCCAGCTGTGTATAAGTTAGGAGATGGCTTGCAGAAGCAAATCAAAGAAGGGCAGTGAAGCTTGCAGAACAAAACCCTCATGAAATATATCTGCTTTTTTATCAATACCTGATTACCTCTTACTTAGCCCATCAGAAGAATCTCAAAATGTACAACTCAACACATTGAGTAATCAAATTAAAACAAAAACACATGGAAAGAAACACCCAACAAGTCAATTCCCAAAACCCAACTCCTGGACACAGCCACACTGAACAGAAAGGACCCAAATTTCTGGTTTCAAAGATTAAAGAAATCAAAACCCTTGATGAGAGAGAAAAGAAGAAGTGAAACCCAGAAAAGGAATCGAGATTTGAAAGGCTCAGAAGATGAATTGAAGCTTTTCTGGGAGATGGGTAGCACCCAAACAACAATCCAGAGAAGCCTGATTATATGAAAGAAAAGACAGGTCTTGTAGTCTAGCAGTTTGTGAAATGACAATCCCACCCTCCAGATTTCAAGGAGGAGGAAGATATCAAAATCAAGATTGCAAGAAACAACAAAAAGAATGGAAACCCTTAGCTGTAAAGGATACAGAGATATAAAACTAATAATTATATCCAAAACCCACAAAATGAAATGTAATGTCCCAGCAAACAAGCATCGTATTCCATCGTAAAATAGATTAGAAAAGGAATTTTAGCAGTAATTTCCATAAGTATATTATACTGCAAAACATTACCTTTTGAGATTTAAAGATGCTTTTCCTATGCCATACCAACAAAGTTTACAAAATTATTTAAGAACAAATTTTAGAGTTATTATGGACTATGCATGTGATTCTTTCCCCTTTCTTAGTTGTGAACTTAAAATGAGGAAAAAGCATCTAAATTGTACACTATCTTGAGTGAGATCATAGCAAGAATATGGTCAATTAAATAGTGTTAAAAATCAACTAATTCCTCAAAATTGAACAATACCTGACATATATCTATATATAAATTATTACATTTTCCTCAAACTAGTTACCAGAAAATCGTTTTGTTTTCATTTTAGACAAAAATATAGTTTCTTTATACAAGAAAGAATGGTGCTTATTGATGCTAAGTTCCAATTGAGTATGAACAATCAAAATTATTGAAATGTGAACTTTAATTTGTTTAATATGGATCACATATTAGAAATATAAATATAAATACAAGTAATCCATTTGACTGTTTTTAGAAAAATCAAGGAATAATAATAGCGCTTTATCTCAAATTTGATTTCATATCTTTCCAAGCGTTAACTAACCTATTAAATTTGCCAACTAGCTAATTAAAAGGTTATAACTAAAACTTGGAGATTTTGATGGATAGTTGACCATATCCAATTTAATAAAAAAAATCCTCTCATCCCCTTTTTGAAAGAAAATAACATCTTTTAATTAATTATGCAGTAAATGAATAGTGGAACACCAAACGGACAAAGTCAAACGGTGTATTATTTTTTATAACATATTTAAATAATTAGTCATCAAAGCTTCCAAGTTGTGGCACACATGTGTGCATTGAAGCTGTTGATGAATGAAAGAATATTAAGGACAAATTAGGAAGCAACTATTGGGTTTGTTCAAAAGCTGAGTATTCAGAATTGGCTTCTCTTTTTTTTTCTCTCCTCAGTGGAAGAAGAGACTTTATTTACTCATTGATGCTATATAATAATTACTTATTCCAATTGTGTAATTTACCAGCCACAGAAAAGAAAGGGCAGTGTAATCTAAAATATACTATATTAATTTCACACGTATTAATTAGTTGTTGGTACTTTATTGTGCTTCTGAAGAGAATGAGAATGCAACAGGTGGAAGCAACAACATTATGGTATCATCACAAACAAAAAAAAGGCAATAGACTCAATTGCAAGACACACTGTGAAAAGTGAGTCAAGAAGAAACAGAATTATGCAAAGAAAATGCCACTTCTTCTTCTACTTCTATGGTTTTTGTAGAATTAAGGGACAGAAACAAGCGCATGCCCATATTGTCCCTCCCCACATCATACTTTGCCTCCCCCATATTACTTTTGCAATAAATAGGATGTTTCATTTGGTTTTTGACATATTTTAGAGGGGAAATTGCAAATAATCTCCATATAATTATGTTATTTTGTACAAACTCTCTCTTCACTGTATTTTTGCATAAACTCTTGTTCAATCAAGTTAATTTTTGCAAAAAGCTCTCATTTACTCATGTTTAATTTTGCACTGTTTATACAAATTCGTGAAAATCACGTAAGTGTTAACTCAAATGTGCTTGGGGTGGACACTTTGGCAGCGGAACCGAAGATCGAATCCAAACCGAACCGGGTGGAGAACCGGGAACCACATGTAAATGTTCTGGTTCTAGTTCTAAAAAGGAGACCCAGAGAGTCTGGTCCGGTTGTAGATCCATGCCCACCCCTAAACGTGCTAACTCAAACGTCCAACACTAAAGTGAAACTTCTGTTAATTTTCACGGATTTACACAAACGGTGCAAATTTGAATATAAGTGAGGGAGAGTTTTTGCAAAAATAAGAGAGTTTGTAAAAAGAACAATTATAAGAAGACGTTTTGCAATTTTCCTTATTTTATATTAATCATGTTTCTTATTACTAAGCAATGCATTTCCTGTTTCAATTATGTCTATTCTATATATGAAGGACTACTTTATTTGCATTTCATCAAGAATGTAAATCGCAAATATTCTCTCAATAATCAACTACCAACATTTTCCTTCTTTGCTCGAGAAATAATTTTTTTATCACCTAAAACCGTATTTGTGAGGATTGGAACCAATGCCTATTACATGAAGGCGATGTCACTTCTCCCACAACCATTGGTTAACAGGGAAAGAAGATTAAGCTGTCAATGGAGTTGCTATCAGCGACATGAATTATCATATAATTGTTGGAAGGAGGTGTTGAGTTCTTCCCCAAAGAGAGGTTTAAGCAGCAACAGCAAAGAATTCAACGAACAATAAAAGTTTTGTACTGCGTATTTGGTGTCCTCCAAACATGTCTACAACATATTGTAGGAGTCTTATCTGGTGCCTTCAAAACATGTCCACACATGTTTTGAGGACACTGTTTCAGAATGTGCAAAACCAACAATTTTACACTCTCGTCCACCACTTTCTTGCAACAACAAAATAAATTACATTTATAGATAATATGACCCTTTTTTCCTGCAGTGACCAAAACAGATAAAATGGTTTATGGAATGCAGTATGTGATGAATTTAAAGAGAGCATTGGTTTTAAATATTAAAAGAAATGTGTCCTAGATCAATCATATTTACAGATGTTATATCACCAAAGTAGCAATAAATCGGCACGTTTATTTTCATTGTGTTATGATAATAAAGTCAAGCGTTATT